>PVHX01011301.1:0-64976 GCA_004024805.1 Geosciurus inauris
AAAAAAAAAAAGATAAAATGCCTCACTATAAACATTTAAAGAATATATTCCTTCTGGACTATACTGTTTCCCTGAAAAAGAACTAATCTTTAAACACAATATATATAGATAGATTCATATATATATAATATATTGTATATACATAAAGATATATGTATATGATATATAATATATATATAAAGATAGATTCAAGATTTCCCCAGTATTCAAATAATCCATAGAAACTTGGGTAAAATTTGTTAGTCCAAGAATAATATTAGTTCAAAGGGAAAGTATTAATGTCTATCCACCACAGAGCATCCAAAATAGAGTTGTTTTTCAAATTATGACATAAGTGTGCTTGGGAGATGCACTGTGTGGGTTCCCTTTCAAAAAATAACTTGAGGCCCAGCTACTGGGGAGCAGTCTAGCTGGCCGGTGAGCTCCAACTGCAGCCCCTCAGGGCCAACTTAAGCACTAGAGCCAGGGCAAGACCTTCCTAGGTGACCCTCAGCCCATGGCTGAGCAGGAGCTCTCCAAGACCTGGCCATTTCTGTCTGACAGCGTGTCCTCTAACTGGCATGCTCTGCTGCAGTCTCCTGTTTGGGCTCGCAGACTGTTGCTCAGTATGCATCACCATGGACAGATGGCAGCTCCCGCTCAGCCCTGCTGCACATGCTCATCTGTCACAGATGTCACTGTACAAAAAACCTTTTACCCATTGACCTCTGTCTCAGCATCTGCTTCCCAGAGATGTGATCCTTGATAAGCATCCCCCTCCCCTCCTCTTAAATAAAGATTCCCTGAGCATCATTCTTATGCAAGAAAAATCTGTTTGTTTAGTTGCTTCTTGAATACCTAACCTAGCTTAGGCCCTGTGTGTGTAAAACATGTGGTCTCAGCTCTCAAAAAAATACTGTGTATTGGAAAAGTAGTGAATATTTTAAACAGAAATGAATCAGAGACCATTTATAAACATTATATGAATAAACTCTGAAATATTCAGTTATCAAAAGAATTTTACTTTAATAAAAAATAAATCAATAATAAGGCCTCTTGGAAAGACTTTCAACAACCAGTCTGAATCCAAACAGATTTGCTATCAAGATCTGAATTAACCAAATACTTAATCTGGACCCCCAAACCTGCAATATTCCAATTACTAAATTCTTATACAATAACTTCAGTTCCTTATCTATAATGCAAGTGTTTTTATAAGCACAGATACTTCTAGATTCTTGGGAAGAACTGGAAATAAGATCCATGCTTTATAATTTTGAGATATTTACTTCCCCACACTATCACGCCTGGATTACTATGAGTGTACGGTCATGGTTATGGGTGGCCACTGCTTACACCTCCTCAGAACATGTCATGATCAAGTGACTGTGGCAGCCCAAGAATATCAAAGCATTAAAAGAGCTCCCAAATTCACAGCCCCACAAGTCCTTTATGAAATTACCCAAGGATCTATACTTTTTAAACATAAACCATGTTTTTCTTGAATCTTTAACTGAAAGTTACTTTCTTATGTAGACGTTTATCTGTACCCCTCAAATGATGCTGTTTTCTCCAATTTATTTCTCAAAACAAACAATCTGGCCATTGAGGATAGAGATTATGACTGGTGACTTTATAGCTTCTTATGAAGAACTCAGTGGAATTGTGCGTGTGCTAGAAGCAAATACCTCACTGCAAACTAAATAAAGAACATCTAACAAACTTCCTGCAGGCTAGCAGAGTCACATGGATCAGTAACATATTCCATTTACAAAAATAATGAGTGCTTAACAAAGATTGTTGTAGGTGAAATCAAATGGCATTATCTGTGTCACCATTTATTCTTTGATTTTTAAAAATACCTGCTGAGTAACTGCTCTATCCCAGGCACCTAAAGTTGGACCCTACCTAGACTGGCATCCCCCAAGCCATGCTCTGACCTCACCAGGACAAGTGTCCTCTTAAACACCACAACTCCCAAGTGGCAGCAGCTCCATGACTAAAGGAGTTCTCTCTCTCCAGCTGTCATGCCACTGGGCTTATTTAAAATTGCAGTGAGTCCCTGTGCTGACTGTTTCAGGCCGCAGCTCTAAAGCACAATATTTTTGTTCTTTTTTTTCCTCCACCCATTGAGACTATCTTCACCCTATCTGAATGTGGACTCCCAAGGGTATAATCACTACTATTATCCCTTACGATGGAGATTTGCACAGAGATCTCCCGAAGGAAGTGAATTCCAGGCATTATGACCTCATAGATCTCTTCTGGGCTCACACCAGGCTTCAGAAGTAGAGATCAGGGCTCCTGCCTCTGGCACGTGACAAACGATGAGCAGGAGCATGTGCAATCAGCCTCACAAAATATTTCCTGAGAAAACAATGGGCTCAATAATATTTTTAAACCTCAACGACCTGTACTCCTTAGATATACTAAAGTCGTCAAAAATAAGGAAAGTCTAAGAAACTGTCACAGCCAAGAGCAGCCAAAGAGATACAATCCTGGAAAGGATCTTGGAAATAAAAGAGAATTAGAGAGAAATGAAGGAAAACTGCATATTGTGGACGTGAGTTGATACCAGTGCACCATTTCTGGTGCAACAACTATGACAAATCTCATAGATTAAAATGTTAACAACTGGGGAAATGGGGGTGAGGTATGGGGGAACTCTGTCTTCACATCTTTTCAAAACTATTCTAGACTAAAAAGTTAAATTTAAAAAAATAGTCCTGTTTAGATGAAAAAAGGGCAGATCAGTAACAAAAGGCTTTTTTAAATAGTTCACTGTAGTTCATGCACATCCACAAATCCTCCTACATTAGGGTTTTCCAAGAAAATGTGTTTAGATGAAATACATGCTGCATTATAAAGATAACTTACCTAGGGCCAAGCTCAAGTAAGTCTATGGATTTGGTCTTTAATTCCCCACTTTTTTCATATTCCAGCATAATTCCTATAAAAAGAAACAGACATGTTATAAACCACTGAGGATGAGAGCCATGGTAGCAATCTATTTGACATAATTTCTCTCATTTTCATTTTTTAAACTTGTAAGTTTTCAACATAAAAAAATATGCAGTGATGGCCAGTTCTAAAACAAGGTTGTGTAGACTAGCTTTTTCCTTGTCTGCCCCTCCAAATACCCTTAAAATTGTTCAATTGACAATAATAAAAATAATTGACAGCTGTAGAGAAAAGGTGACATGGATAGGGGCCTGACCTTAGGCATGACCACATAGTGAGCCTTCCATCTCTCATATTCCCCTAAACAGGGCAAAGGGGCCTATGGACTGGAACCAACAAAAGGCATAGAGACAAAAAAAAAAAAATTAAAAATATCTTGCACCCTGGGACCAAAAGACCAGAAAACGGAAGGCCAAACAGGAATCAATGGGGAGCCCTAAACCCTGCCTCTGAAGGCATCTGATTCCCAATGGAAACAATGGACTGTCCCAGTTTCTATCCCTCACACTGGGCCCCAGCCTGCAGCAGAACAAAAAACCAAGCTCCAGAACTTTCCTGTCGCTGCTCCACAACCAGAGCCCTAGTGGAGGTCTGATCTGCCTGCAGCAGCAGCAATGAAATTCTAGGACTAGGACTTCCTGGACCCCATTCCATAACTGGGCCATTGGTGAGTGGGTTTCATCTACCTGGAATGCCCCAAGCCCCACTCCACAACCAGACACTGAAGCAGCGTCAATGAAGACCTATGTCTCCCTGCCTCCTAATAAACAGCATACCCAGGCATAGGGCTTGCCCAGAAGGTTATCCAGGACAGCAGGTAAACCAGAGAAATTCTTCTGTCCCCCTCTGATGCCCCCCATTATACCAGCAAGTATTAAACAGGAGGTTCAGCAGGATCAGAAAAACACAGCAGAGCAGAGCGTCATTGCAAGAGCCTTGAAAACTAAACAGGGACAAAAATTTACAAAAGTAGACCAGAACTTATATACTAGATCTAAATAGAAGACTTATACAGGATCAAGAGTCTCCTAATATAATAACCAAAAAAACAAGGAAACAACAGCAACAATAACAAAAATCTCCCAACATACCAAAACCAGAAAAAGAAAATCAACAAACGCAAATATGCAGGGTGTAACAAAAAATCAGCCATCACACCAAACATAAGAAAAAGACAACCAACCAATACCAATACTGAGATGGATCAGATGCTGGAATTACCTGACAAGGATTATAAAGGGAGGGTCATAAAATGCTTCAAGTAGTCCCTATCAATTAAAACATACGGAAAAATCTCAGAAAATAAATAGAAGTTATTAAAATGAATCAAATGGAAATTATAGAACTGAAATACACATTAACCTAAAAAAAACTCTTGCTGAAGGGGCTCAGTAGTAAAGATGACAGGACAGAAATAGCAAATTTGAACACAGATCTCTATAGAATATATTGAATCTGAACGACAGAGAGACCAGAGATTAGCACATACTCAGCAGAGGCCACTTAGCCACCTTTCTCTATGGATATGTTCCACCAGCTCTGAACTCAAGAGTATTGGCCTTAAGGCCACCTTACACCTTTAAATATTACTGAGCATATCAAAGGGTTCTTATTTTGTAATATTAAAATTAATAACTTTTTAAAAATATATTAAATATTTGAATACAAGCAGCATAGTCATATGAAAATTACCATATCTCCTACCTCACCGCCAATATAGTAAAAAGAGTAGCACTCTATCACAGTTTTGCAAAAATCTCTACGATATGGCTTAGTTAAGGACAGCTGAATTCTCACCTCTGCTGTTGCATTTAAGCTGTTACTACATGTTGCTTTAGATGAAGTATAAGAAAAAATCTGGTTAAACAGATATGTAGCCAGAAAGATGGAGTAGTGTATCAATATCATTTTCAAAAGATTACAGTTATTATTTTTTTGATACTACATTTAAATTTAACAAATGGAACTTCCTTAAAAATTGGTTGCAGTATAGAAACTGAAACCATGACTGTGAGCTTTTCCATGCTGGCTCCCCTTAAAATCCACTGGTGAATCTCCCATGGTCAATAGATCTTTTATTAATGCATGATTGAAAAATATTGTCTTACTGAGTTATGCACATTTTCTAAATGTTGACATATTTCATCATACAATATTGAAAAATCACATTTGTTAGTATCATTTCCAATCTCTATCATCAGAAAACTCTTTTACTCTTGGCAAGCTGTGAGGCTCGCGGTAGCAGGTAACAACTTTTCTGAAATTCTGTTTTTTTGTTTGAAAGGTAAAATATTATTCCTGGAAGAACTGCAGATGGTTTTCAGTTGAAACTTTCAGGCTCACTTGGCTCATTTTCAAGACAATGTATGCTAAGTGCGCAAATAAATCTGGGGATTAAAAAAAAAAAAAAAGACTTGTTTATCTATCTCTGTTTCAAGTAAAAATGGTCTTCCATTAAAAAAAAAAAAAAAAAAAGACCAGTAGACTAGTTCTTTCCAGAACTCAAACAACCACACAAGTATTTTCCTCCAGACAACCTCTGCCCTCCCCTGCACGGCGGAGCGCTCTATGGGTCTCCTCCACAGAGCTCCAAGGCCAGCACTCATGCTGCACTTCACTGCACTAAGTCCTGTGGCTTCATCAAGGCCATCATGCCCAGCACGAGAATGAGCACTGTCATGAGTGAGGTGACATTTCTGTGACCTGCGGTAAGGCCTTTCACTGCTTTTGCATCATGGGTGCAAACATGTCAGTGAGTGGAAAATCAAATAGCACCTTATTAGCATTATGACAACAGATTTGACCTTGAGTCACCACTGAATCGGTCCAAAGGCCTCGGGGTCCTTCTGTGTGTGAGAATCACTGCTGTGGACTAAATCCAAAGCAACACACATGAGTCCAGTGGCATTCCAGATCAAGGGGAAAGAGCACATGCTATCAAATCCCTGTATCTACTTTTGGAAAACACCAAATCATTGAGACGGAATGTAGCAGAGTCGAGAAAGCAGGCACTTGGCACCAGGGAGATGCAAGACTGCGTTTCAGTTCAGTCCCTCACTTTTGTCGTGATACCAACAAAGTCATCTCATTACAACGCAGTTCTCTCCTCCACAGATAATACCTGAAGTTTGAAGGTTGAGACTAAATAATATAGATATAAAGCATTTGGCATATAGAAAATCTAAATGACCAGTGATAATTACTTAGTTATTAATCAAAAACCACCTGTGATGTCCTACACAATTACTTTCTATCACTTAAACTGCATTCATGCCATTTCTTCCCAGTGAGGCTCTGACTTCAGTGAAGAAACACAACATTTCATGGTTTCCTTGTGTTTCTGGGTGGACCCTCCTTAGAACCAGTCTTGAAGATGGAGGCCAGCAGGCACCTGATCTGGCCAGGGTCAAGTACAAGCAACACTGTCAAATACAGGAAAATTACACCTTTCCTCCCTCGCCTCCATTTCTCCAGCAATAGTGTCTCCCCATTACTTTCTTGGTCTTTCTAAATACTTAGAGTGTTTGCTAAATACCTGAACTACCAGGACATTGATTGGATGTGAGTCTCAGACTGCTTAGTCCAATGGACGTTCCCTGCCTTTAAACTACACGGCCTTTCAGAGATAATTGGCTCCACAACCAACCGCCTTCTTCCTCAACCACAGCCTCCCTAGTTGTTTATGAAATCTCGCCCTCTTTCTCTTTCTCCATTGACTTTGTGACTTTTCATTCTCCTTCAGTGCTAAAAACTGGTGGTCCTTAGGCTTCAGATCCAAAGATTTGTTTCTTCTTGCTGTACATTCTTTCCCTACTTAAATTCATTCATGCCCTTGGCTTTAATGACCATCAATATGTACCTGCTAAGTAAGCCTCCCCAGTCAGGGACTTAGCTGAGTTCCATCCATGTGGTAACATGCCGTGGCCTTACACAGTCCAGCGCCACCCGCCCCCACACCTTGGAGCCTGCACCAGCTCCAGAGTTCCTCTCAGCCTCAGACCTCACCACTCCCTCAGCTGTACAGCAGCCATTTGGCAGGAACTCAGCTCAACAGTCTCTCTGCACAGATTTGGCCCAACCTACACAGGTACCCAGGCAGCTGCTGTGTGATAAAGTTGGATATTTTAGAAGAGAAAAATTATTTGAAATGCTGCTAGTGACTCAGGAACTTATCAGAACACCAAAGCAAAGGAGGTCAACAACTAGAATTAAGAGGCCAGTCTGACACTTTTGGTTTGGGTGTCGCCTTCCCCCAAGAACTACTAGAGACCTGAAATCAAGCTCTAGCTCTCCAGGCTAAGAAAAAGAAAAAAGAAAAGAAAAGAAATCAGACAAGTTTCTGCAGAGAGCCAACCACTAAAGACTTTATTCTTATTTCCTAAGAGTGAAAAAAAGACTTCCTATGCCACATTGAACTTTTTTAGCAAAATATGGACATTACAACATTTTAAAGTCTTCTTAAAACCTATTTGTATGCCATGTGAAACAATGTTATGGGCTTACAAAATAAAAAGAATATCAAAAGCCAAGATTAGAAGTAGAAAAGGAAGAGATGGACTGGCAAGTGCAGGTGTCATTGAGGAAAAGATGACATCTGCAACTGCTAAAGAAACAAACCACTGAATACTTAAATATAAAACTGGTAAACCTAGGTGAACTGCTGGATGTGACAGAAAATTATGATAAATAGGGAGACATGTTATAAAATGAGAAAGTCAATATTGTAAAGATATTAATCTATGAAATTGAAAAAGTCAGGATTTTAGTTTTCCAAACTTGAAAATTTACTCTACTAGATATTATATGAACTCTAAAACAAAGTATCACTCTGATACAAAACTAGGTCAATATAATAGAATTATCTATACATGGAAGTTTTAAAATAAAGTGAAAGTGACATTTCAAACCAATGGAGGAAGAGTAGATGGTGGCATAATAATGCTGTAATAATCAGCTGGACTTTTGAAGAAATAGATTTCTAGTACAATGTACAAGAACACACTTCAAGTTGATTAGAGATTTTAATACTAAAAATAAAAATAGTTTGAATAATAGAACATATTCATATTTTAGTATCTGCAACCATCTTTTTTAAGCAACTGCTAAAAATGAGAAAATTGACAGATTTGTTTGAAACAAATCTTAAACTTCTGCATAGTAAAAGATACCACAAAGTTAAAGACAAATGATGATCAGCAAAATCACTTCAACAAAGCTCAGAGAACTTCATATGAAGAACTCTAACACAGAATTTTTTTAAAAAGGATAGTGAACAAAGGCATAAATGGTGAATCTGCAAACAGAATAAAAATAAACAATGGTCAATAAATATGCCAAAGGCTTTCAACTTCATTAATAAGAAAAAATACTAAATTAAATAACCTTTGTCATTTTTATCCATCATATTAGCAAAGATTACAGGAACTAATAGTGCTCAGCATTAGCAAACCTAAAAAAAAAAAAAAAAAAAAAAAAAAAAAAAAAAAAAAAAAAAAAAAAAACAGGTGCTCTCAGAACTGTTGGTAGACAGGTTGTGACTTTTTTCAAGGATCCATCACACCTTCAGGAGGATGGGGACAATCTTAGCTATTCCTTTATGCTTTTGTAAATTTGGTCATAGGTAAACATTCCCTTTATAATAGAAAAGCCATACAAAATATGAAGAAAAAAGAAAATTATAGGAGTCAACATGATTAGAATATCAACTATTGAGGAGCAAGATCCCTGCAAGATCATTTGACTCAAGTAAGTTACAATAATTTGAAAAGTATAAAGTCTACATAAAAGCAAGACACTGTCATCATCAAAAATGGTATTCGTCCTTTCTTTTTCCGTAATTCTAAGTTTTAAGCATTACATATAAAAGTATTCAATAAATTTCCTATTTATTATTGAGGAAAGTAAGCACTCAATAAATATTTGAGCAAATAAGTAATACAAACAATGAATGAGCAATATAATCATCTGTAACTCCAAGGAAAAGACTAGAAAAAATTAGCACTTGACAACCCACACAGCTTAATCCAATATTCCAAGGAAGCACATTTAAAACATCTAACAGACAAATTAACAAAAGTCTGCTTTCTACATTCACTATGATTTTGTTTCTAGCAAAATGAACAATGCTCAAAGCCCTCAGGCTGACTACTCAAGATCAGTTGAGCTGCTGAACTAATGGCCCTGGAAAAGAAAGAGCAAAATCTGAATGTGTGCATTTGACTGCCTCATTATGACAACAGATTTAGACAATATGTTCATCCTTCCCTGATCTCCAAGATGAGCAGAGGCTGTGACTGTGCTGTGAAGAATATAACTGGGAAATAGACAAAGATGCTGGCACCAGCGTATCTTGTCTTCCCTCAGTGATCACGTTTATAGCATCCTGGTGTTCTTGATCTTCTCTTAGTCATGGACAAAGAAGCAATAAGCATAATTCTCAAAACACTTAGGTAAGAAGCCTCTACCCTCCACATTTGGCAATGTATTAAAAAGGCTGTGCTTCCATAGTTATTAGCATCTTTTACTCAGATCAACAGAAGCCTTTAAAGTGCTCAGAATAACTGACATCTATTTAGTTCCTTCTCCTGGCCAAAGAACTTAGGGACCATATACAAAAAAAATAAAAGACAAAGGTTGACAAAACTGGAAAGTGGAAAGGCACGTAGTCAGCACCTACATCACTTACGAACTTAACAATGTGCACAAGATAGGGGAGAATGTCCCATGTCTGCTAAGCCATATATCACTGCTGTTTACTTTTAGTCACCTGGAATTCAGGTAGGGAAAGTGCTAATTCAACGGATGCTAACAAGAGAATGTTTCAGACCTACATCATTCCAAAGTCAGTGGGAGGACTGAAATCAGAGAATTTTCTAATTGCTCTCTGCAGAACTGATAAAGGAAGCATGAGAATGATACTGTGGTGACCGGTGTTTTCCCTATTAGACAATGTTATTGAAACACCCACCTGCTATTCATTAGTATCTTGAGAACTTGCATTTGTCTCACCAAAGATTGGAATTCATGAATTAAATATCTAAGTATGTAAGTAATATCACCTCATTATAAGATAATCATTAAAGCAATAGTTGGAAGGCTGAGTTCAAATCCTTACTTGAGTCTGAGATCATCACTAGAACCACTGACTTTTGAGTTACAGCGAACATGGAGGTCACTTCTCTAACCTGTTAACATTTCGGGAAGAGCTCTGGCATTCTAATTAACACAGATCATCTCATTAAACTCACTTATTCAACAAAGAGTGCCAGTTTTACAGAGGCCCAGAGTGGGGACACGCCTGGTCATCCAAGGCCCACCAAGAAGAGTAGCACTGCTAGAGGAGTACTGGGGAAATGGGGGGGAGGGTTCTGAAGCAAAAGGTAACAGGTCTTGTAGGACCTTGGAGAATGTGGCCCTACTTTCAGTGAGATAAGAAGCCTTTGGAGGGCAGTGGAGTGGCATGGCCAGATGTATGCTCTAACAGTCATCCCAGTGCTTTGTGATGAGACAAACTGAAATGCGGTAAAGGCAGAAATCCTAGCAGCAGAGAGAACGAAAGCAGTCAGGGTAGGGAGAAGTTCCTAGATTCTGCGTGGGGTTCTGAAGGTGTACTGACAGAATAGCACTGGCCATTGGAGCAGATGTTGTGTATGAGAGGGGAGGCAAGGATGAGGCTAAAATTTTGGCAAGTGCTAGTAGAGAAGTGAAAGCTGCAGCCATTGAGATGGGGAGACCATAGAGACCTGCCCCAGGCAGAAAGCACACTGGATACTCAAATGAAAGCATCTAGCTGCTCCTCAGGGACTACTCAGGGTGACTTTTCAGCAGTGAGAATAACTGAGAGCACCCAGCTAATGAGTGCAGACAGAAAAGTCCACGAGCAGAGATCTGGGGCACTCCATCCAACACTGAGATCAGAACAAGGTGGACCAAGGAGAGACGACGAGGCAGCAGGGAGAACAATATGCTCCCAGAAACCAAAGGAGGGCAGCGTGGTCAGACAGGTGGAATGCTGCTGTCAGACCAAAAAAAGTGTGGCCGTGACATGGCCAGTGGATGCAGCAATATGGAGGTCACCAGGGATCTTCAACAGGGAAGCTTCAGGGAAATAATAAGTGAAACATGAAAGGAGTAAACTCAGGACAGAGAAGAGGAGTGAGCTGGAGGAAGCATTCTTTCTGGGAAGTTTACTCTGAAGGGAGAAGGCAAGTGGGTTGGCAGCTGGCAGGGGCCAGCAGGTCTGCAAGGGGAGTGCCACTGTCACCATCCAGCTGACAGCTCACAGATCAAAACAAACTGCCTAAGGAGAAATTTTTATTTTATTATTTTATGGTGAGAGTTAGTTATTCAGTCTTCAGAGCTCACATTTCTAACCTATACTACACAACAAAGGCAAGGCATTCATGTAGTAGATGATTTAACAGAAATAGCACTGGCCCCTGTGTGAGCACAGCCAAAATAAAGTTGGGATTGCTGAAAGAAAACAGTCTATTATTCTTAAATTAAAATGTCCTTTATACTACCCCTCCAGTTTAGAGCCTTTTCATGTTATGTTAATTAAAACTCCAAAAGAAAATGAGTATCTTTTCTATAAACATTAACTTTACACTGGAGAAAGTGGCCCTTCAGGCCTCATCTTGCATCCCTTGAGATTTTAAGCATTTATTCACATCAGTTGCATGCCTGGATTGACCTCTTCCACATTTGTGCTTTCACTCAACAAAGACTGAATGCCTCTATGTCCCAGGATCTTTTCAGGAGCTAAAGATACAGCAGTGAATGAAAGATCTTAGTTCTCATGGAGTTTAATTCTATGGGAAAGAGGTGAAGATTTAAAATGTCAACTATGCAGAGTTTCAGATGATGATAAATACAATAAAAACAACAAGTGGCATAGAATAAAATCATGGAGGGGTTACTCTGAATGGATGGTAAAGGAAGATTTCTCTGGGCTGGTGACAAGGACCAAAACCAAATAAAGAGGACAGCCATCCCAAGGGAACACTAGGTCCAGAAAGACAACAGTGAGTGAAAGCCTCTCCTGAAGTCTTGGAAGGACAGTAAAAGAAGTCTGAAGTCTGAAGTGTAGAAGACCGAGGTTCTAGAAGTCAACAGTGCAGGCTGAGCCAAATCCTGCAGGGTGCATATTTTATTCTTAGCATAACAAGAGACTATGGGAGATATTTAATTCAGATTTCACTGGCTGCTGGTGACAGATTGCAAAGGATGAGCATGAAAACCAGGACTACAGGCAGTCCAGCAAGAGATGGTGACTGCCAGCATGGAGGGCTGGACTAGGTTGGTATCTGGAAGGAATGTCAAGAAAACTGCACTATGGAAAGGGAGACAATTAGATGAATTCACAGAATATTTTGGAGGTATAGCTGACAAAATGTGTTGATGGAATGGGGAAGAGAGTGTGAAGTGGTGGGGAAGGATTACCAGGAAGAAATAAAAAAAAGGACCATCAAAGTTCCTGCCTGCTGGAGAAACTAGATGGGTGGTGATGATGCCATCAACTGACAGGCTGCAATCTGAGAAAGCAAAAGAAAAACATGACAGAATCAAAGAAAAGGAACCATGAGCTCTCTATCAGACATTCTGGTGGAGGTGTTAACCAAACAGTTGGCTGCACTGCTGGGAAAAGTGAGACATTCACCCTTCAGTTCTTCAGCTCCCACCTCTCAGAAAGCTGCCATGAATCCAACTGGTCCAAAGAGATCCTCCCCTCCCTTGAAATCTTTAAGCCAGTTCTTATCCAAACTTCACACTGGGCAAGTGTACTTTGGTCATCTCTTGCTCTGTGGCAAGTCTTGCAGGGTTTATTTTATATTCTTATTTTTAATGAGTTCTGATTTAAAAGTCAACAGTTCAAGTCCTATTTTTGCCCCTAACAAGCTGGGTGATCAGTGTGCTCCTCATATTCTTTCAATGCAACCAGGTCCTCCCCTCTAAAACAAGGGGATTAGAAAAGAATACCTTTCTCTAAAACTATAGCATTTGATGGGGTTATTTCACAATTATTTCACTCATTGGGACCAAGGACGAGGACCTTCTTTCAAGTTTCTTGGCAAGGAGCACACAGCATGGAAG
Organism: Geosciurus inauris; assembly: GCA_004024805.1. Lineage (NCBI taxonomy): Eukaryota > Metazoa > Chordata > Mammalia > Rodentia > Sciuridae > Geosciurus > Geosciurus inauris. The sequence goes on from PVHX01011301.1 coordinate 13,033, forward strand.
CTGGGGGCTCTCAAATGCGTCGATGGCTAAGCACAGACTCGATACAGTCACCAACTGAATATGCTTCTCTGAGCTTGAGTTTTTCTTTTCATACTCCATACACCTTGATTTGGTCATTCTGAAGCGTTTAAAATAAAAGGCAACCCGGTCCTTCTGCTGCCTTCCCTTCCAGAAACCAATACCCCAGGAGATCACCTGTCAGCACCTCTCAGGCCCCGCCCCACCTCGTTGTTGGGAAACACGGCATTTAAAAGTTTAAAAACTTTCTAAAGTCACTTTGAAAGTTTTGAGGACCCGAGCCCAGCAGGTCGAAGAGTGAGGGACTCCAAGTGAGAATCGCAGACTTCTGGACCCGCCCGGATCACTCCGGCGCGACCCCGCGGCCCCTTCCTCCCCCTAGACCCGCGCAGTCGGGAGTCCCGGGCGCCACGTAAGGGCGGAGCCCGTACCTGGAGGGTAATACCGGAGCAGGAGGCTCTTGAGCTTCATTTTCTCGCTCTTGGATCCCATGCTGAGGGGCTTCGTAGTCATGGAAATGCCAAACAGCCGCAGGTCGCGGGTGCGCATGCGCGGCGCCTCCGCGTTGCTGGGGCGCGGAGCTGCCAGCCCAGCCCAGTGCGGGCTTCGGGCACCCGGTGCAGAGCACCCGCCGGGGCCCGGCGCGGGGCCGAGCTCGTCTCCACGGCTGAGAGTTTTCTTTACGACCGTGAAATTTCCCTAAATACGCTCACTTATTTAACTTGGCTTTTTTTAAAGTGTAATTTAAGACAGAACTCTTGTAATGAAAATTTCATGTGTTTCAAGAAAGAGCAGGTAAAAAATAAATGCGATTCTTCTGAAATGCTGTTGAATTACTTTATTGTTGCCTGCAGAGACTCTGAACCAAGACCTTCCCTTTCTTTGTTTGAAAGAAAAAAAGAAAAGAAAAAATAGGAACTATTTGAGATTTTCAAGATAGACTGGCACCCAACTGAGCCTTTTCTTCTGATGTGCTCAAAAGATCGGAAAGATGGAGGAAATAGTGATCCAATTATACCTATTAAAAATGTGCGGCTCATAAAAGTCATCTTAACCCACCAGTCATGAGCATCCCACAGCTGGAAAACAAGGAACCACGTGAAATCTAAGCTCCCTTCCATCTCCACCTTTCTCCTAGTCATTAAGGTGGAAAAGGTTTAAGTAGAGAGGGCAACAATTCATTTTCTAGAAATGAAGTATTTTTATTGTTTAGGAACATGCCATTTAAAAATGTGGCCTTTGCAAACTATGGAACCACCCTGGGTGTCCATCAGTGGATGAATGGATAAAGAAAATGTGGTTTTACATATTGGAGTTTTATTTAATACACAATGGACTTTTATTCAGACATAAAGAAGAATGATATTAGGTAACTTGCAGGAAAATGGATGGATCATGAAAACATTGTATTAAGTGAAATAAGCCAAACTGGGAGAGTCAAGTGTTGTTTGTTTTCTCTCATATGGAAGCTAGAGAGGAAAGAGAAAGAACTGTGGGGTGGGTGCAGATCTCATGAAAATCAAAGGGAGATCAGCAGGGGAGAAGAAATACAGAGATTTTGATCTCTGCATTGTAGTTATGTAAGAAACTGTCTTCTTTATAGGAAAGGCACACTGATTAATTTTAAAGGCACAGATATAAAAGGGGCAAGATGTCTGTAATCAATGCTCAAACGATTTCGAAAAAATTCCATGTAAGTATAGGTGTGTGCATGTGTTTGGATAGATAGGTCAATAAAAAATGATAAAACCAATGAGCAAAATGTTTAATCTAGTTAAGAGGTTCCTTTGGGGAGTTCCCTGCATGGTTTTTGCAACGTCTCCATTAACTTTGAAATTATTACCAATCCAGAGAATTGTTTCCTGTGGGCTAATCCAGTCTTCAAAGTACTCCAGGATATAGATGGAATTGCAGAAGCATTTCGCTCTACTTGTATTTTGTTAAGAGAACCTCAATTTCAGTCCCTGCCTTGTCTCTAGTCTCATCTCCACCTTCCTCTCACTATGGGACCCAAAGCACCCATCACTGCAGCTTACCCTACCCTTCACCTCCACTTCCAGAGATTTCTGTTTTACCTCACTTGGTCTTTGCTTCCAATTGCAGAAGGAGGATTTCCTCTAGTTCCTGAACAGACATACAAGGGTTGAGCTTTGGGTTCTTTAAACAAATCGTGGCTCTTCTTTTGACAGCTTCTCTCATGGTTCAAGGAGTTTATGCCAAGTTCTCCTACATAAGTGACTAGAGTGCTCTTTGAGTGGTGGACACCTTCCTAGCATATCCAGAGCCCTGAAACACTGACCCTTGGATGTGAGTTCCAAATTCCCAGGGCCAAGGCCCAAGAGGGGTCAATAGGCCTCACCTTGGTCTTTGCTTGAGAGTAATTTATCAGGGCTGTGCAAACACACTGACTTCTAGTCATGGTTTCCAAAGTCCTAATGGTTTCTTCCAAGGACCCGGGGCTTTTTATGCAAATAGTGCTCCTAATGCCCTAATTTGATAGCCCAGAATCTTTGTCAAGCACCCAATCTAAGGTCTCCTATCTCTCTTTCCTGGAAGATAATATGAGCTTTATGCAAGTAAAGTGAAGCTCCAAAGAGCAGCAGGAACAGTTCTAGTGCCAATAAATCTCCCTTAGCATTGGCATAAATAGAGGTTAGAGCTGCGATTGACTCATCATTACTCATTGCCAGAAGCTACTGCATGGTCTCAACCTGAGAAAGGGATCATTCCACTCTAATTCACCCCCAGTGCAGCCATTAGTTGAGAATGATGTCTAGAAATCCACAAAAACCAAACTCTGACATTGCCCCGGAATGGGGTGTTTGTCCTAGCATGTGACTGACCTTGGTATAGCTTCCTTCTACCATTGGGCTTGGCAGGTCCCCTTTGGCTCAGCTCCTCCTAGAGAAAGCCATAGCCTCAAAGAGAGGACTATAGCACTAGTGTCCAGGGCCCTCACTAAGAGCAGTAGATTAAAAAGACGGACTCAGTTCCCTCTTGGAGAAAAAGGTAGAAGGAGTAGACATGGATGTTCCAGGCCGGATAGGGGAGGCCAGTTGTGCACAGGGATTAGACAGAGGTGGCCAGGTTGCAGCAGGCCCCAGGCCAGAGACACTACATTCTGCAGAGGCATTTCCACTGCAGGTCTCAAAAGCAGCTAATCTTACCTGGGACTCAAAAAAATGTCAGGGCCGGGGCCTGCTAATTCAATCATTTGTAAATACTTATTGAGGATCTGCTGGTGCTCAATGTGGTACTGTTACAGGGATCTAATTCTGAAAACCATTGTAAGAGATTCTTCATGGGAAGAACCAGAATTAAAGTGGGTTTGAAATGAAGCATATGCTTTGGGAGATGGATTCACATTCACACTCACTAATCATTTAATTCTGGGTTACACAGGAGACACTAACACGGAGATTAAACAACAGCTTTGCCACTTGTAGGGCCATAACTCCCCTGGACTTCAGTTTCCTCACAAGAAAACTATAAATTGTCATGGTATCCAATTCAGAGAGTTGCTATTGCTATAAGTCTGGCTGCTTTAGAAACACTGTGTAAGTGTTAGAGTGATGGCAGAAGAGGCATCAGTATCCTAAGTGTGTTTGAAACTGGGAAGAGGGTATATGCACATTGTTTCCATTTGAGTTGAAAATACAGCTCAGCAATGCTTCAGGGACCACTTCCATGCAATTTGGAATCCTCTTTGATGCCTGACAGCAAGTGGTTTTTAGTAAGTATGTCAATTATTCGTAGTACAATTGGTATAAATGTTACATCTAGCTTACATTCCCTAGGGCACAACTAGTTTCTCTGAGGACCCAAACCGATTTGTCTTCTTAAACAAGTGGCCATGAGGATGTAGAAGAGAGGAGAGGAATCTAAAAGTTAAAAAGCTAGAGATAGTCCAGGGAAGGATAATAAAGATGTTGAAGGACCAAGAGAGTTCAGAACATAAATGGGAGGACCTGGGATGGGCATGTATCTATTATGTATCATAATAGATATTTGGTTAGTGGGTGATGCCTGAGAACTTGGAACATTCATCTAGAAGAGCAAGTAACTAATTCACGCAAGACTAGAGGATATGGCTAAAATCAGGATGCATAGAGGGAGGAATCAGCTCAATACAAAGAATTCTGTGCCAGTCTGTGCAGTAATGGATCAGGCTGTGCTATGGTTTGGGACATTCACATGACTCTAGTGATTCTCTCAAAGGCCCATGTGCTAAAGTCTTGGCCCTGGCTCAGTGCTATTAGAAGGTGGTGGATCCTTTAAGAGTTGGGGCCCAGTGGGAGGTCTTACGTAGGTCATTGAATTGGGGGTGTGCTCTCAAAATGATTAGTGAGAATCCAATCCCTTCCTATCTTTCTTTCACTTATCAGCCATAAAGTAAGCAGCTCTGCTTTAGCACACTCTCCACGGACCCAAAACAACAGGGTCAGTTGATCTCCAACTGAAAACACCAAAACTGTGAGCCAGCATAAAGCTTTCCTCTTTTTAAGTTGATTTATCTCAAGTATTTATTAGAGTAATGGAAAACTGACTAACACAAGCTTTCTCCAAAAATCCAGAGAATTTCCCAGCCCTGAAAGTGTTTTAACTGAGGCAGTCTAACCAGATGCCAGGAGGGTTACAGATATACTACTAACCTGGCTGAGACAGAACCAGACACAATTTCCCTGATGCTGCTTCTATAATTGCATCTGTGCTCTCTGTGCATTTTTTCACATAAGTGTGGAAAGATGAAAAACAGTGAGTGACTAGTTGGAAGACTGAAATTCCAACCCAAGCCCTGTCATCCGTGACCTTTGAGCAAATCATTCATCATTCTAACCCTTAGCAACTGCAGCTAATTTTCTCCCATTCCATTCGGCTCTCACATACCACAAGTGCTCCTTCCTGCACTGGGTTCCTGTTCTTGTCATTCTTGCCTCCTGATAAGCCTCCCACCTCAGCTGTCTTAAAGCCTCATGAGGCTGGAATTGGCTTGCTCAGTGAGATTTCCTAGGACAGTGGGTGGTGGGTGTGGATTTCACATCACAGACTCCAGAATGGTCCTACTGTGCATTTTGCCTTGAGCTCCTGTGAAGACTCCCACATCTGGCCACTCGCATGACCCTAGTGATTCCTCAGTACTTCACATGAAAAACTGCACTACATTCAGGATTGTTTATTAGTCCCAAATACTCATGGAATATTCCTGCTGATTAGATCCTATCATCTAGTTAATTTATCTAGCTCCTACCAAACCTTTAATCACGCTACCTTTTCTTTCTTTTCTTATCTTAATTACTCTACTACCTCTGATTTAAGTTTTCCAGGCACTAGAGGATTCACAAGTTCTATAAGAATTATAGATACCAACTTAAGCACAGGATGCCAGTCCTGGAAGGAGTCTGTGACCTTCCTTTCTCACCAGGATCTCAGGAAACCCTAAAACAAGAGCATACAAGATTTACTTCCAAGAAAGTCTCATGCTTGACTCTCAAAAGATCAGGTATGAGCAACGTTTGCCCGAAGCTTCTGTTGCCATCGGCCACACGAGGGATTTGCCAACACTCGCACAGTTTGCACAATCTGCTCTGGGAAACAGTCAAGAGAGTGAATGATCTTATCAAATCTGCCAACCCCACAGTCAGAGAGCTATAGGAACTCCTGCAAGCCACCTTGCAAATTGTCCAGCCCTGGACATGATTCTGGCATTGTGAGGAGGTCACTTATTCAAGGTTAGAAGCCATTCTTGCATCTATATTCCTTGAAATTTTTCTTTTATCTATACCAGCACCAAAAATATTCAGACCACAGACCGGCAACTTCCCAACAGAGTTTATTCTAACTCCAGAAGGCTGTCATTCAATAACCACTGATTGTCGATGGACAGAGAAAAGGCCCTAAATTCTCAGTCCTGGCTGTCCTCCGTGCTGTGCTTCCTCCCACCTCAACAGCAGCTATTTGCTGAGGTGTCCCCGCATCTGCAGCTGTTCCCAGCTAGACAGTCTACTGCACAGCACGTCTAGAGTCTCCTCCTGAACACAGGACCCTTAAAGCACTTGGGACTTCTGCACTCCACTCTGAGGTACAAAAACTTTCAAATACCTAGGATTGATAGTGTGAAAGGATATAAATTAGGGAACTCTCTCCAGCCTGCACCAGGCCACCTTTTTACTCAATTTCCACTCTCTTCTGTAAACACATGAAAGCTCCATGAGGCTTTTTCAATTCTAGTATCATCACAAGGAAGCTTGTGATGATATCACAAGGATGATATCATTCCTTTTTCTTCTTCAAAAATTCTAAAAAAATTCTCCCTTGGCTTTCTACAACCTACTATGACCAACTGTCACCCTTCTTCCTCCCACTAGCCTTCAGGGGTCATTTTCTAAATATGCTTGTGGTGGTGGCACTGGTAGTGGGGAGTAGCTACAATCAGTTCTCTGGTGCCCTCGACCTTGCTTGAGAACAAAGGCCCTTGCTGGACTTGTGAATTACATGCAGGCAGGTAAACCCATTCAGCCACCTCTAGCACAGGACAGGCTTTGGGGCAGAATATAAAAAGGTGTCACCTGTGGTTTAGAGGGCATCCCTTCAATACTTCCAGGGCCTCCAGGGCCATGCCTAATGGGGACATTTCCACAGGTGGGGACTCATGCCAAGCAAGGGTAGACTTCACCCAACTCATCCTTCCTGGCAGGGTTTTGGAAAATGACCAGATTCCCAGCCAGTCACATTAAGCCACTTAGGAGGATTTGACTTAAAATTTTTCTAGTTTTTGACTTTGCAATGTTGCAGAAGCAATATATACTCAGTAAATACCATACTTTGAATTCTGGTCTTTTCTCAGAGTTGCAGTATAGTACAACTCTCTGGGGCTACTGGGCTAAGAATACAGAAGAAACATCATGAGAGTCACAGCTCCTGGTGAGCCCCATGACGACAAGGGGTACACAGCCAACACTCTACAGCATACTATCACCAAGCTGTGGTATTTGTTGGATGCAGTTTTTTGGAAACCTACGATGGGTTTGTTAGGATGTAACTGCACTCTAAGTCAAGGAGCATCTGCATTTGCTTGCAAGTTGCTTTCTAGTAAAAAAGAAGTGGAGACAAAGATGATGTAGCACATGATCAGGTTAGAATTGCCAAGAGTCAGACTTCTGATGTTCTCAGGGTACATCCTGGTTTCTCCCCTCCGCCCCCAACAACAACCACCTTGAGCCCAGGGGCTCTTAACCATTGAGCCACATTCCCAGTCCTTTTAAAATTATTTTATTTAGAGACAGGATATCGCTGAGTTGCTTGTGGCCTCACTAAGTTGCTGAGGCTAGCCTTGAACTTGCAAGCCTCCTGCCTCAGCCCCCCTGAGTCCCTGGAATTACAGGTGTCCTCGTTAGGAAGGCAGGTGGCCTCACAAGGACACAAATTAGTGAGAAGAATTTGACATTCAAATGTCAGTTCTGCCACTAATTGACAGAGTCAGTTGTAGAAGCTCAGTTTCCCCCACTTAAAAATGAAGATAATAATACTCTCTGCCTCGTGAGACTATCTTACAGAGTAAATGATATAAATACAGCTCACGGTACACCCAATATCTAGGCATTTAGAATATTTGTTTCTGAAATACATATTGACATACATAATATATCTAACCATCTATTCCAAATAAAATATCATTTTGACAGATTTTTGCTGTGGATGATTACCTATCTGCTAAACTGCTCACTGGCAGTAGAGGGCAGCAGTGTACACAGATTATATACGAGGAATACTATGTACCTTTGGAACACTATAGCCTAGGTGAGCACAAGAGAGTACAAAGTACTGAGCCAAGTAAACTGCTTCCTTTGGGCTTTCTGAAACCTATCTTCAAAGATCACTCCAGAACATGACACATAATAAAGATAGAAATTTGTTCATTTCTTGTATAAAGTTGTATTTATTTGTTAAAATTATTATTCTCTGAAGGCATCTCTCTCTTTGCTTTGGAAGAATATTCAATCTTGGTGAACTACACTGTATTCATGTATTAAAATTTCACATGGTACCCATGAATATATTTACAATTACTATGTATCAATTAAAAATAAAAATATATTAAAAATTTTAAATGGTAAACTAGATTTATTTGTCATTTCTATTGCATTTAGCTTTCATTATGTTACTTCTGTATTCTTAGCCATAATTTAAGAAATTTTATGTAGACAGAAAAAATCCAGTTTCTGAATATATAATGAAATAGTAAAACTTGTGGCTGACATAGCTATAAAAATGTGAAAACTTATGATCAGAATAGCCCTACTAATGACACACGAATATGTTAATTATGGTAACAGTAATAATAATTAACCTTTTTGAGTACCTGATTTATTTATGGCACTGGGTTAAGTGTTCTGCACATTTTTTTCTGATTTAATCTTCATGAATGTTTATGAAGTAAGATCTATTGTCCCTATTTTACTGATAAGAAACTGAGGCTCTAAAAGGATTAAAAAGCTTAAGCTTCCTCTGTTTATGGCTTCTTCTTTTATATAGTTCTTTTATTTGGCTGACTATTTTGCTTATCTTTTAATCCAGAGATATTTTGTTTTTAGAAAATTGAAATTCTATTTTCTTCTATCTTTCCAGAATGTTACCTTTCAACCATGAATGAAGAGCTGCTTATAACACTGCTCTAGGTGTGTGCGTGCCAATTCCCGACAGTACTCACCAGAGTGCGTAACAAACCCAAGGTAACTGCTGGCCAGCTCTCAGCCAGGCTCTTGACTACACGTATCAACTGAATTGAATGTATGGTTGCCAAAAAACAAAATTTTTAAACTAACATGGAAAAATCATCTTGCCCTGATTTCCTTTTGTTTTCCATGGGAATATATTTTAAAACTTTACAAATAAAAGTTTTTTAGGACCTATGTGGCTGCAACTGTCATCCTTCTCCCAGGACTTAAATCCCATGAAGTATGTCAAAATAGCAATATTTTAAATTATGGGAAGACGCAGCTGAGTGTATCTTGGCAACTCTACCAAAAGTAGGATTCTTGATCTTTCTCCCTTCTCCCTTTTTCTCTGATTTCCTTCCTTCCTGAAGACTTTTTGGCCTTTTCCTGCCTTTCTGATCTTTCTCTCTCTCTCTCTCCTTTGCCCCTTTTTAGTTCCACATTTCTGTCTTCAACTTCTCCTATGTAGCAGCTCCCTTTCCCAAGTCAACTTCTTTTCAACTGCTTCTGGACTTCCTTTTCCTTCTTTCCTCATATTTAACCAGCTGGCAGCTCCTTTTATTTCCAAAATGCTTACAGAGCCACTTTGGCCAACCTGGCAGGTTGGCTTAGTCAGCTGTTCCCTCCCCTGCTGGGGCCTAGTGCCTGCTGGAGACTGCAGGCACCTCATAGCCCAGGTTCCATGTGTGGTCATCAGACAAGTGACATCCAGGTGACATTGGTGCCATTTGGAAGCAGAAGCAATATGGAGAGGCACATTCTGTGCTGTACCTGATGAGCTTGGTTGCTCAGTCATGGAAGCAGTGTGTTTTATTTTGTTTTTGTTTACTGCAGCAATTTTACATAGTTCTCTACATCTAGTCTCTGGCTTCATGGATGTGAAAAGCAGAATCCAGGCCATCAAAATGCAAGAAATATTGTGGTCCCACCAGCCATCAGTTCTGTGCTGGCATCTTGGCCTCCAACTCTTTTGTCACAGCAGAGCTTACCACAAACTTGGTTGACTATATTTATGCTGTGGTGTTGGTAGACCCACCTGGAAGTTCTGCTCAGAATATGTTCTAGCCCTCCAATGATTTGGAAATCTTCCAATTCCCTGTTTTAATTACTTCAGTTCATACCACCACTGAACTCTTCTCAATCATTAATTGGTAAGAGTAGTGATTAGAAACAACCATGTCTCAAAGATTGCCATCTGGGAGGGGGCATCTGACATGCTCCAGTCAGTGACCATTGCAGGATGAGATATGGAACATCTCTAGCATGCCCAAACTTGGATGCTCTCTGCCCACAGGAGACCACTATGATTCTCTAGGTGGCAACACCCTGCTGATATGACAGCTTGAACAAAAAGTAGAATGTCCTAGTATGAGCCTTGGGTGCCAGTGGTTCAAAGATAAACTCCACTAACTGCAACAACTCACCACCTCACAGATGTTCCAAAGAGAACAATGTTCTTGGGGTGGTTGGCAGGGACCTATGAAGAGAAAAATAGGATGTTGTATTTGCCATCCATTCCCTTAAGAGGTAAAGGACTTGGTGAAAATGTGAGGGCCCTTTGAGTTGGGACAGCCTCAACTTATTTGCTGAGTAAATATCGAAAGCAACTAACCTAAGTGGAGTTGAGTATAAGGAAGGTTTTCAACTGTTCTGGGCTGCATTGCAAAAGCTCTGCCACTCGGCCCCTGTGAGTCAGAGGGTCTCTGGCAGATCGTGTGTACGGCTTCTGGCAAGTCTTGATAGAATAATCACAGCTAAGACCCCTAGATTTCAAGCAAACCATCCTCTCTTCTTTAAGTAACTCTTTTTTTTTAAATAGTTCTTGACTTGCTGTAGGGCCCTGGTAGAAACTAAATACTAGGAGACCTTGTAAACAGAGATGTCTGTCATGAACTGGGTATCGTCTACTTATTGAGCCACAGGTCAGGTAGGGCCAATAGCAAGCTAAGTGGAAAAGCATGTAAAGGGTCTCATTAGAGAATTTCCTGAAGCACCGGTCAATAAACCCCCGTGTGCCTACCTTGATACATAGACATCTTTTCCTCTGCTTACACCTATGGCCACCAATTGATTAAGGTAGAAAAAAATAAAACATAATGTAAACACTTCTTCATGAGTAGGAATTAGACTACTACAAAATTACAACCCCAGTGATATGTGGCCCTGAGAAACAGCGGAGAATGAAAACCATGTTTGGGACTGAACTGGGACAGCCCATCTCAAAGTCCACTTTGCTTGGAGTGGGGGAGAGGGTCTGGCATATGGCAGTTGCTATCATTGAGACAAAAGTTCAAGGACTGGGGCTGGGGTCGTGGCGCAGTGGTAGCGTGCTCGCATGCGGGAGACACTGGGTTCGATCCTCAGCACCACATAAAAATAAAATAAAGATATTCTGTCCGCCTACAACTAAAAAATAAATATTTTTTTAAAAAAAGTTCAAGGACTCAGAAGGAAAAAATGGGAGTTTGGTGACAAGGAAGTCTGAAGAGGAAGGTGAAAGAACATCTCAGAAGGGGGCCCGATTGCAAGTAGATTTATGGCCCTGGAATGTTCATCAAAGGCCTCCACTGGAGTGGGGATCATTGATAATCAGTAGAGAAAGAAGCCCATGCTGGAGCTCTGCCAGCCTTTTCCCCACAATCCCACATTTTGCTCAATGGGCTCTTGAATAAAATGGCTTTACAGGCATGGACGAAGCTAAGACATGGTTCAAAGAGGACTTCCTCTAGGCAAGTCTGACCTATCTTTTGCCGGTGGGCTGACTTGTTACTGCACTGCTGAATTCCAAAGTGCCTTCAGTAGCAACCAACCAGGAATACCATTCTTGTACCATATTCTGGAGGACCAGGCTGGCACACCCATCTGTATGAGGTGCTCCACCATTGACAGGCAAGTGGAGGTTGCCCCCTGTGGAAGACTTAGGCCTGGTAAGAATTTTCTTCTCTCCCTACCATGCTCCTTCCTGAAATGTGATCTGCTTTAGCCATCAGTTTGTATCCAAGCAATATTGCTTCTCGACCAGGAGTTCATCCAGACATAAGAACAAAAGCAGCCATAGTGTTCCTGCTGTCCCAATGCACTTCATAAGCCAGAAGCACCTGGCTGACAGAGCACTCAGCTACAGGCCCAGGTGGAAAGCAATCTTATGTCAGGTGGAGGCATGTTGTTTTGATGTGTTGTTTGCTATGAACCAGTGGTCATATTGGGTTCTGATCTTCGTATAGTCAGAACATACTGTTCTAGAATCCAAAGGATGAAAATGATTAGGCATCTCTTAACATTTCACTGAACAACTCTCTCACAGAAGTGTGATCATCATTTTTTCAACTGTGGTTCTGCTGGCTCCAAAGTCTGAGACCCCAGGGACAGAATTACTCTACCATTAAACACAACCAGGTTCCCATAGCTGAGAACTTCCTTTGGCCATTTTAGGATTCTCATGTTCCTAGATAATCAGGCAAAAAAGAAGGGTTACTGTATTGGCTGGGGAGATTAGATTGATTATCAAGGAGGAAAGAATTTTTTGTTAAATTATGCAAAGGGAGAATATTCCAGAAATCCTATGGTGTGGCCCACTATGGTACCGGTCAAGTGGTAAAGGTCAATAGAAGGTGACAGTTACCAATATGAGTACCTCTTAAAGGTTTCTACCCTTCACTAGTAAAGATTTGGGTTACTTCCTGAATAGAACCCTAACTGTTGCAGGACTAACAGCAGGCCAGGGGAATATATAATTGGAATTCAAATAAGGAAGATATAAAGAGTAAATATCAAGCAAACCTTATGATCAGTTGCAGAAATGAACATTGTTCATTGTTACAACTAACGTATTTCTTCTCTTCTTGCTGGGTCACAGTTTTCTCTTCCCCTTTTCCCTCCTACTTTACATAGACCTTACTGATGCCTGTTAACTTCATAATTTTGTCTACAGATCAAAGTGTTAACAAAACAAGATTGTGATTAAAATAAAGGAGGAAGGTGGTCCTTCCTCCCAACACCCAGAGATAAATGCTGCAGCTGGTCACATTTGGGGGTATCTACATTTGGGGAGAAGTTGAAAGTATTCTCATTTGCATGAGGGATGGTTTTATTGTCACCATGAGAGCATTTTTGGTTGGTGTTGCTGTGGTTTGAAATTTTAAGTGTGGGAAGAAGGGCAAACATAAGTGTCTAGTTGCCAAAGCTCTGGTCTATGGAAAAAATTGAACACCAGATCCATTAACTCCACTCCAACCCCCTGTTCCTGGACTTGCTGTGAATTGGAAGCTATGTTTCCCACATATCCTTCCACCTCAGGTACCCCCATGTGATCTTGCCACCCAAGCCCTCTGGGAGCCATACGAAAGAATAGAGAAGACTCTTCAAATGTAGATTTGGGCTACCTTCTTAGCCAAAGTTCAGGGATGTTACCAAATCCTATAAGAATGTGGAAAATGTATTGCCTTTCTTAGAGCTCTGAGCCTCAATATTCCACATGAAAAAATAATAACTCATACCTGGAAGAATTATCATGAGAAATAAGCGTAAACCACCTGGCACAAATTGTGAAATGTTGGTTCTATCTCTGAACCATTGATAGATCAGTTTGGCAGTCAGACAACTGCTCATGTCTTTTCCAGGGAGAATGAGCATAAAATGTGCAACGTTACGGGAATGATAAGAAAAGAGTTTATGATTTTATCTAACTGGACATGAGCCAGGGAAATCTTATCTTAACCGGGGTCTGATCTCTTTTGGGAGATGAAAGTTATCTTTGCACAAGCCTCATCTAGAGAGCAGAGCCAACATCCCATTAACACTTCTGGAGTACATCACTGCCTAAATAGAAATATCATTAAGTATCTGTCTACAGCTTGCAGGGGATAGGGGATAGAACTGTGTGCACACGTAGCCCCCTGCTTCCTCTTCCATCCTGCTTTATTTATCTCCTAAAGCAGGAGAGAAATAGCACACAGCCATTGGCTCCAGGGAATTTTTTTTTTAGTACTTTCCCAGTTGAATTTCCTTCAATATGTCGTGACATGCCCTACATTCTTGAGTTGAAGCCGAACTATTTGGAATGCTTGTTCTCAGAATGCACCTACGACTCTAACCTCAATACCTGAAAAGAATAAAAATTCAAACTGTTTCTTCACAGTGGAAACCACCGCTTTTCAAACAATGAAGTGAATGGTCAGGGTTGGCTATGCTGCTGAAGCTGTTGTTCTAGAAAGATCTGGCACCTAATAGCTCAGGGCAGAACAAGAAAGCTATTCATCATCTAGTAGCAAAGTATACAATGCATGATATATTTTATAGGTATAAACTGCTCAGTACTTTCCATGTCCAAGGTGGAAGGAGGAAGTTCCTCTTTTGAGAATTGGTATAACAGATAAAAGGAACTTATTTTCTCTCTCACTAAAATATATCATGGGCCTGATAAAAGTTATATGTGATATTTAAATATTTGTAGCCTACATTAATTTTTCTTTTGGTAACCAGGAATATAGAAACAATAAACACATACTTAGGTGTATACATATATAGGTATATACACACATTAGTGCATAGATACCATTCAATAAGCATATCAGTTTCTCCCACATATTAATGAGTAACAGGAAGGAGATAAAGGAAAGAAAGGGGGGTAAAAGACAAAAAAATAAGAAAGAGATAGTTAAATGTGGAGAAAAGAAGTCATTAGAAGTAAAGAAAGAGAAACAGAAAATGAGAGACTAACTCTATAATATAAATAAGAAACATAGCACTAAATAATCTGACCTCAGAGTCCAGGTCTCGGGGGGTGTATAGGAGTATTGCTGATCATGTGTGTCTGCTATGCTTCCCAAGACTGTGTGCCCACCACTGTATCTGTCATGCTTAGCACAGCCCAGTAAACTCTTGTTTACTATCTTAGCGTGGTTGGGGAAGCATCGTGGCACCACAGAAAGTCAGTTATAAGACCTTGAGGGGGATACCCTCTTTGTAGCTCAATGTTCAGCTACTTTAATTCTTTCAGCAATAAAGAACACAGTTTGCAAGGCTCTTTAGACCTAGTTTGTCCAAGCAGGTTTGGTCCTCCTGCAGATATCTACCACAGTTTAGCCCTTGGGATAGTACCCAGCAAGTTAAATTGCTCTTCTACAGAGCAACTCAGCAGAAGCCAGATGGAATTGTCTTTCAAGATCATCTTGAGACCCTGCTGGTTCCTCACACCAATTTCCAGAGTCCTCATCATTGTGACCCCATCTTCTGCAAGTATTTTCCTCCTCTTGTCTTCCTCTTTTCAAAGCACGGCTCATTCTTTTGGTATGCTCAAGCAACATAAAGGAAAGGGCCCTATCTACTTCAGTCCAGCGACTGAAAGTCTAGAGCCATGCCCAGTGATGCTCCCCTGAGTTCCAGACCTTAGGAAAAGAAACTACAAGTTCAATACTGGATCTTCCCTTCATTCAAATGACATCAGGAGTGAGGGGGTAGGTAGCCACATGAGAATAAGAGCTCACCCCTGAAGAGCACTTAGAAGACAGTTTGTGTCCCCTCCTCTGAGAAGTTATTGAGGAGGGGACGGAAGTTTGTCTTTGCTCAAATAAACTCCATGCACCAATTCTCCTTCCCAAGAACGTTCTTCCTTTAGCTTCTGCACTTAGCAAGGCTCTCCCTGGACCCACCTTACCTGCCATCATAACTGCTCCTGACAAACTGCCCTCTTTAACAATCCCCCTCCAAACCCTTCCCAGCCAGATTCTTCTTCATCCTGCCCAGCAGTGGCTAAGAGGCAGGTACTCAGCCTACACCACACTCAGCGGTATGAATCCACACAGCAGATGTAACCTCCATTCCCTGTCCTGAAAAGGGAGGATAAGAGCAGTACTGACATTCCTTGAGTCTTTGGGAGATGTAGAAATGCGTGTCCACTCCTAGTAGAGGACAGGCAACTCATAAGTGCTCAAGAAGCATTAGTTACTATTGCCCCTGAATTACACACTCCCTCTAAGGAGTGGATGTCTATGCTCCAAAGTGTCATCCTCTCATATGGGGCTCCTGGAATGGTATAAACAATTATGTGGACATGGGCATTTTTCACCTAAAACTCTTTAACCTAGTACATAGTAGAATCATCTGGGAGACTTTAAAAACTTCTGATGCCCAGGCTCCCCCCACCAGATATTGCCATGTAAGCCGTCCTGGATAGGGTACAAGCTCTGCTCTCCAGTCCACTGCAATGGGCGGCCAGAGCAGGAGCAGAGAACCCCTGATGCACATGATTCTTTGTATGTGTGTGTGTGTGTGTTTGTGTGTATTGTAGTTTGTACATAATGTTGGGATTTGTTGCTACATATTTGTACATGCACACAATATAACAACAATATAATTTGGCCAATATTACTTCTCAGCACTTCCCCCCTGACACACACACCCACCTCCCGTCCCTTGGTCCATTTTCTCTATTAATCTCCCTTTGATTTTCATGATATTCCCTCTACCTTTCTTTTCTTGTATCCCCTCTAGTTTCCACATATGAGAGAAAACATGCAACCCTTGAGCTTCTGAGTTTGATTTATTACGCTTAGCAGAATGATCTCTAGGTTTATCTATTTTCCTGCAAATGACGTAATTTCATTCTTCTTTATGTCTGAATAAAACTCCATTGTGTATATATACCACATTTTCTTTATCCATTCATCTGTCGATGGACATTTAGGCTAGTTCCATAGTTTGGCTATTGTGAATTGTACTGCTATAAACATGGATATGCATGTATCACTGTAGTGTGATAACTTTAATTCTTCAGGATAAATTCTTTAGTGGCATAGCTAGGCCATATGGTATAGTTCAATGCCTAGTCTTTTGAGGAGCCTCCATACCGATTTCCACAGTGGTTGTATTGATTTACAATCCCACCAACAGTATAAAACTGTTGCTTTTTCTCTGCATCGTCTTCAGCATTTATCATTATTTATATTCTCAATGACTGCCATTCTGATAGGAGTGAGATGAAATCTCATTGTAGTTGTGATTTGCATTTCCCTAAGGCTCATAATGTTGAACATTTTTTCATGTATTTGTTGGTTATTTGTATTTATTCTTTTGAGAAGTGTCTGTTTAATTCATTTGCCCATTTATTAATTGGGCTATTTAATTTTTTGGTGTAAAGTGTTTTGAGTTCTTTATGTATTCTAGATATTAATCCTCTGTCAGAGGAGTACCTAGCAAAGATTTTCTCTTCTCTCTTCACATTCCTAATTTTTTCCTTTGCTGTGCAGAAGCTTTTTAATTTGATTTCATCTCATTTATTAATTCTTGGCATTATTTCCTGAGTTTTAGGGATGCTATTGAGAAAATTGTTACCTGGATGCACATGGTTCTTAATGAAGATAGGCACCTGATCATTGAGAGGCTTAGGAAAAAACAGTACACAGGCCCCCAGAAATTGATCCCATAGGTGTGAAGTGGGACTCTGTAACTGCATGCTTCTAAATGTGAACACACTTCTAAATCTATGGTTCTGCTATGCATGGAAAACCACTGGCTAGAAAAATTCATTATATTTTTAAACATGACCCAAAAAAATTTTGACTCCCAAATGGAAGTCAGTGAAGTGAGAGCTGTTCAGGATGAGGATTCCCTGGACAAGACCTCCCTCATGTGGATCCAGGTGCATACCATAAGCTCCCCAAGGATCAGTCTGGGGTGGGAGTGGCTCTTGGGAAAGGGTGATCCCTTGTGCTCCTGGCTCTTCCCAATGGGGAAAATCACCAACCAGAATAATTTCTTTTTCACTGAGAATGAGAATAGGTAGGAGAAATGCCTGAAGCCATGAAGTCCCTTCTTTATCTTTGTCAAGTGTATTTTAGATCCAGTGAAATAGCCTTGAGGAGGTTATTTCTATTTCTGTCCACATATGCATGTGAGAACAGATTTTCAACAACAAACTGATTTAAATGGAAGCCTGGAAGAAGTAGGATATTGTCACTTCATTTCACACTGCACCAAATATAGCTGTACAAATTGACAAGCTCGTAAAGAGAAAATAATACACTCAAGTCAAGTCAAACACACATTGTGCTGTTATTCATTTGTATCTGTCTGAATGCTTTAATATACTTTTTAAAGACATTTATATATCAACCTACATTTACCTCTAAAGCTTTCTCTGAGTGTTTTCTGTCATTCTGAAATTATTCTTTCCGTATTGATGCTGTTAAAATATCCTTTCCTTAAAGATGTTGAAAATATCTAGGAATGGTGGTCAGGAGTGGGAAGATACATGTGAACTAGTGAGGGAAATGTTCACTCACCTTTCCAACTTTTCCAATGGATGATCCTTTATGGCAGGTCCTCCTGTCCATAATGTCTATGGTGAAATCCTTTGTACAGTGGTCAGGGTGTCCTAGTCATTCTTCAGCGCAGTTTTTAACTGAAAACCAAGAACCCTGGGCCTTTAGCAGTGTAACAGGAGCATTCCAGCATTTGCTGCCAATTGATAGGACAAACAATCTCTTTTTGGAACCACCCCTGCTGACTCCTTCCTCAGAGTTTATGCTGTCATACCATATTTTCCTAAAGATGAAGCTTCTGTCTACAACATTTGCAGAGCAATGTATGGTGATGGAGTGGGTTTACTTTTTGAAAGTCAACCTGACCTTATTGGAGCCAAGTTGATAGAAGAGCTGCTTTCCCTCAGCCTGGATTACTGCTTTGTCCTAGAAGATGAAGATGGTGTATGTGGTTATACCTTGGACACTGGAGATATGACCCCCTTCATTAAAAGTCAACTTGGCTGGATTCCATTCATGCAAAAGAAGTACAAAAAGCCAAATGGTAACAAGGAATTTGGGGAGGCTGAGAAAATAATGCTGAGTTTCCATGAAGAATTGTAAGTGTTGCCAGAAACTTTCCTCACCAACTTCCTTCTCTGATAAAGATGGGCAACCACAAAAATGCAACTGACCCAACTGTAGCTCAGCATGATGGCTTGCCTTCTATCTTCACCCAAGGTTAATGGCTTCTGGGAAGCTTTCTGTGATGTGAGACCAGATGATAAAAGAATTCTGGAATTTTACAGCAAGTTAGGATATCATGGAATTGCAAAAATGGAAGCATTTCCAAAGCATGTGGTTATACTGATGGCACCGTGAACTGTCCGAAAGTCTCTTAACTTCACCTTGTGGTTGGTGGCTGGGGTCTTCATACAGTTCTGCAGCTGGAATAGCAGCAAATGGGTCAACTGGATCAGAAACAAAGACAATAAATGTAAAACTCACCCATCATACTGTCAGACAACTCACTAGTTAGAAGAAGATAGTTTTGCTGCAAATCTTGTATGAAAAAGAGATGTGGAGCCCCTCTTCTGGGTCTTGTGTCTTGTGTTAAGGTGCCAAGACTTCTCAGATGGGCTTAAAAATGGAGAGAGTCTTCAATAAATGTAGTCATCACTATATTTATCTTTTCCTTAATAAAATGATGTTCATTTGTTTTTACTGATTTTGCTTTGAAATAAAGAACTAGGAACTCTATTAGTCAAGTCCTCTCTGCTGTTCATTTTCACAATTAAAAAAAAAAAAAAAACCATCTGTGAAATCCCAAAGCCTTGAAAACAAGTGGTTTCTGCAAAGTGCATTTCAAAGTGCTTTAACCAATATACGACTACCTGAGCCCCACCCAAACCTACTGAAGGAGTATCTTTAAACTATTGACACTTAACAAGTGTCCCAGATGCATACTAAAATCTGACAACCAAACTAGAGTTGCATTTTTCAAAGGGAAATTTCTCCATTCAAATGGAACAAATATCTATAACAAGTGATCCCACCATAATGGAAGAAAGGATAAAGTGCATCAAGTATTGGGGCAGTAGGGACAAATGAGTTTGAAATGTGTGTGTGTGTGGTTTTTTTAAATAATGAAAACAAAGCAATGAAAAGGAGAGATGGATGGAGAATGGATGGATGGGTGGAAGGATGGAGGATGGGTAGATAGATGTATATGGTGGTATATGTAGGATGGTTGAGTGGGTGAATGGAAGATGGATGGGTAGTTGATAAAGATAAGGACAGGCGATCGAAACAGGAAGATGAGACAGACTAGGAAGAAGGAGATGATTATATGGAAAAGAGAAGGAAGAGGAAGAAAACACACAAGTGTGCGGACAGCACAAGGAAAGACTGGTGACAGTAGAATACAAGTGGATTAAATGGGAATCATGCCCTCGGTTTCCTCTTCTGAAGCTGAGTAAATGTTTCTGACTATCTCCAATATCCTTTCCAACTGCAGCAATCTCTGTGTCTCTGGGCTGGACACAGAAAGAAGAAAAGGAAGGAAATGGAATGTCAGGGAATATATGTTTCCTGTTGTCACTATCAAATTACCACAACCTTTGTGGTCTAGCACAATTCATTCTCCTATAGTTCTGGGAGGGCAGAAGTCCTAAAACTTAGGAGGGCTTCCTGTGCAGTCTCCCGGGGACTTGGATGCAGAGGCCCAGTCTCTTTGCCTCTTTTGCCCCATCTTCTTCCATTCTTGGCTATCTGGATTGCCTTGGGGATAGGTTATCAGATTCAGCAAATAAAAATACAGGACGTCTTTTATTTTTTAATTTAACTCTGAATTTCAGATGAGCAGTGCATACTTTTTAAAGCATATATATAGGTTACAAATATTGCATGGGGCAAAATTGTGTTTAAAATATTATGCTGTTTAGCTAAAATTCAAAGCTAACTAGGCATCTTCTTTTTATTTAATGTGGCAACCTTCCTTGGGGAGCATATTACTCCAACCCGCCAGATGGGAACAGCACTGGGGATTCATGCTCAAAGGGATACTTACGGCCTAGGCCCCAGTGAGTTTGTTAATCGAGCAGCAGCTTCCCATGCTGGCTCTACACTCAGGCTAGTTTCTCCCACATCACTCTACCAGTCACACTAGTCCCCTGCTTATCCACTTCAAAATTTGAGTCTGGTTCTGCCCCCCCTCTTAGCATCCCCCTGGACTCAGTGTGGCCTGCGGGTCCCCACCCCTAATCTTGCTCTGCAGCCTCATTTATGGCTTACTCCTCCTCACTACCCCAACTTCCACCACACTTTCTTCCTTCTGTCCCTCATGGAAATCTTTGAGCCAAAATGGAATCCATCTGCATCACAGCAATTGCTCAGAGAGGGATAAATTTCACAAAGGAAATGAGCCAAGTAAATGTCATTTAAGTTAACACCCAGGGCCAGGCAAGGAGGGGGTCTGCATGCAAGCTCTCTTACTTTCCTGCAAAATCCCTAATTCCTTTACCATTCCCTATAGAATCAGAGTCCAGGGTCCTCCACTGACTTGAGCAGCTTGTCTTAGCATCTCCAGAAAGGTAGAATAGAAACTGAGTATAAAAAATAATGCAAACTATGAACCTGTTGAAGGAACAGTGGCTTTTAGGCTTCCGTTTTAAAACAAACAAACAAAAAAATGGTCTGACCCAGTTTTCAACTAGGTCAAGATGTGGTAGCCGGAGTAAAATCATGAAATTACCAAGAGTAGAGGAAGGTTTTTGTGAAGTCACTTCCTACCTCTCCTTACTGCTGGAGTGGAACTTGCCTTTCCAGTGGAGCAAGCTAATCCAGAGAAGGGCCAAGGAAGGATGAGCTCATTCACAGCTGAGCAACTTTCCACGTGGCTTCCCACCAGCCTCCAAACTTTTACCAGCTTCTATATTCCTTTCTGCAATGGTTGGTTTTTCCCTGTTTTAATGACTTGGAGTGACCCAAATGGGTGGCCTTGTGGCAGTTTCTATCTTTTCTGTTCCTTTTTTCTTTGATTTTTAGCAAAATACGAGAAAAGGAGACTTGAAATTAAGAAAATCTAACAATTTTTATCTGTTTTTCTCAGTGTTTTCTCCAGCATCACACTGGTCCTTTCCCTTGATAAGTCGCCTTAGCATCTTTCAAGAGTCAAATCATTCAGACTTTTATGCCATGTTTGTTTCTCTTCGCAAGGTTTTCCATTACTTGATTTTGTTGATCTTTGAAATCTTCTGATTTCCTGTAATTGTTCTTTTAAAAACAATAAGTAAAAATAGCTTCATTTTATTCTTGCTCTGTGAACGTTTAATTTTCATGTTTCAATATTTCTGAGCAACCTCTCTTTTTCTGCTAAAACATTGTTTTTACCCTTTTCATTAACCTTTCCTCTTTCTTACCCAGCCTTGGAGTCTGCTTGGCCTATCTTGCTGCAATTCTTCCCTCTACTTTTTCCTTTTATATCTGTAATCTTTTTCTCTCAGTCTCCCTCCTCAACTCATTCCCAACTCTCTCTTCCATTTGTGTTCTAGCCTTCAATTTTTTTCTTCCAGGTTTTCCTTAGTTTCTTCTTTTCTTTGGATCTTCCTAGTTTTGTTTGTTAGGTTTGGGGTCTTTTTAGTTTTAAAAGAGGAGGGATATTTCATATCTTCTTCATGCTTCATAGCAAAAATATCCCTGTTTCAAGAAAGCAGCCCTGAACACCAGTAGGGCTTGGTCTGGTCTCTGATCTGCCCTGCCAGCCCAGGTTTATACCCTCCTGCACAGACCAGCAGTGCAAGCCACCAAAACCACTTTCATACGCTCCTGAAGTGAGCCTCATTCCTACCAATAGTGCTGTTCCCTTTATCTGCTCTTCTGCTTTCCTTCCTCCAAGACTGAACCAAGGTGCCACCTACCCGCTAACCTTCCTGTCCTGGTGAGTAAAATCTCATCTATGCATCTGTCACCCCTTGGACTGAACCTCTTTATCAATGTAAATTCAAAATGGGATTATAAATTTAACCTTTTTAAAATTTTTCCAGATATGACAACATAAAGAAAGAATATATAAAGCAAATACACCGTATATTGAATATTAATTTTTTTAGCTCATGGGTCCTCCATATAAATCAGCGCTCCCTGAAGCCTAACATATCCCAATTCAATCATACACAGCTCACCAGCTCCTGAAAATAACTACTCTCTTCACCTTGGCTGTAATCATTTTCTCACTTGTCATTATTATCATTGCTCACTACTTTTGCATGCATGCTGAAATGATTTAGTTTAATTTTGCCTGTTTTGAGTCGTATAGACATGGATCGCCCTGTAGGTGTCTCCTTTTGCTGTCTTCTTCCACTCAATACCATGTTTAAGATTCCAGGCTGCTGTTGCGTTTAGTTTTTAGTGCATTAATTTTGTCTTCCATCCAGACTTCCACTGTATTTAATATTCCACAACTCATTTATCAGTTCTGAAGTTGATAGACTAGCATGGAGCTACTGTTAAAAAAATGCTGCTTGAAACCTTCTTATACAAAAATCCTGGCATATAATTTGCACCCAATTCTCTAGGGCACGTTTGAGAAGAAAGTGCTGAGTCACAGAGACTATGCATATTTATCGTTAGTAGAAAATACCAAAGTGATTTTTTCCAGAGATGTTGTAACAGTCTACATTCCCAGCAGTCGGACATGGGAATTCCGCAGCCTTGCCAAAACCCTTGTCATCTGATGGGCTGGGATAGCATTTTCATTTTTACATGCCCAGAACTACCAATTCGACTGCCAGGTAGATGTTCCCATTCACTTTTTAATTCATAAAACTCTGTCATGTTTATGAATCATTACTGACTTATTCCATGTCTGAAATTTTCTGAGGATCTATTTTAGGAGGACTTGTGGACAAGTGTGTATGGACATCACCTAATATGAAAATCTGTTTTTCATTAGCTCATATATTTGTTCTACTAGTACTGCTAGTACATAGGGAAATGAATACATTAACCCTTGTATGGAACAGGATGGAGGAGGCTTGAGCCCTAACTCAAAGGTTGGAGAGTACCCAAAGTCTCTATATCCTTGAGCTCAGAATAAGTCATTCCACCTCCACCTCACAGCACAGTTAATGGATTCAAGAGACTTGAGATTCCCAGGGATTCCTGAAGAGTTCTGTGAACTCTGGGGGCAGAAAACAAGCAGATAGTACATTCCCAACATCTCCTTAAACCCTCACCCCCAGGAAACTAACAGATGCCCAGCAGGAATTTTCTAGAATTCCAAGTCTTCATGCACTTATTTGTTTTTTAACTTAAAAGAAGTAGAGGAAGTACTTTTAGATAGACCTAACTCTGTATCTTTACTCTTCTCTAGAGATCATTTCCTAGGGTAGCAATAAAAATGAGCTGGACTGAAGTTACAAAGCACAAATGAACTGAAACTTGTAAACACATGTCCAAGGACTTGTGAATGGCAGTGGAGTATCGCTACCAAAAATTTCCCCACCTACAAACAAGTGTTTTTCTTAATTCAGATGTTAATTGAATGTACCAGTTATTGCTCTATGATGTCTTTAAATGCCATTTGGTGAAGGTCTGTGATAAGTTGGTTAAAAGTTCTCATCCTCAAATCTCTCCCACCTTTACTATTTTCTCCTTTAGACAACATACATTTGAAAGGGTTATTCAAATTAAATGTTAAACAGATATATGCCTCTCAGAGAAATTATTTCCCTTTAAAAAGTATTTTCTTTCAAGTTGGTAGGGAAAGAAAATATTTGCCAATAGAAAATTTTTATGATTGTTCTAACACTCTCAGAAAGAAAACAGAATTTGAGAGACTTCAAATGAAAGACTGTAGGCTTTATTCCACCCCATTAACAGTTCTATAAACTTCATCAATTGATGGATGAATTCTGATTAGTGAATTCTAGCTACAAGAACAAAAAAGAGATTAAGACTTTATTCAAAATGATCATATTTGCCCTTCTGGCCAGCTAGCTATTGTTTTAAAGTTAGGAATAGGAGAACTTTTGCAAGAGAATGTCATCAATAAGAAGGAAAAGACACACAAACTGCAAGGGCTTTATAGAGTGAAACAGGCTCCTAACCCTGGCTTTAATGCTCACATTCTAGAACCTTGAACAAGCTCCCTGGTCCTCAACTTATTTACCTTTAAAATGAGTGAAATTTGATAATATCCAAAAATCTCATGTCGGTTTTGATTTACATGTTCAATTAATACTTAGGCCCTGAAGTAAAGAGAAAGTAAAAGTTTGTTTAATCAAGAAGTTTTATGTAGTCAAAAGATAAAACTAAACAAAAAAATCTGTCATACATTTGCCAAATTGCTAAAAAAATTAACAATAATACTAAATGTTGGCAAGTATGTGGAACAATGAAACTTCCACACATGGTAGATGGAAGTATTTCCCATTTAGAAAAAGGACTCATCATTTATTTTAATAAAACTAAATATACATTTACATTGACACAGTAATTCCACCCATATTTATTTTCCCAAGAAATATGGAAAAGTATGTCTAAAAAAAGACCAGTACAAGAATGCTTATAGGTGCTTTATTCATAATAATCCAAATCTTGAAATAGCTTTGAAGTGCATTAACAGGTAAATTCATGAAAGAATTATGCTATGTCTATACAATGTAATACTATTCAACAATAAAAATAAACAGCTAATACATGCTAGAAATTGACAAATTTTAAAAACATGGTCAGTGAATTAAATCTAACACAAAAGAGAATATGTTATATCATTTCTATTTATACAAAATTTTCAAACAGATAAAAACAATATATGAAGGAGAAATAATAACAGTGTCTGTCTCTGGGAATGGTGATAAGTATTGATAAGAGAGATTTGAGAAAACATTCTAGAATGAGGTAATGTTATATCTCCTTGGAATTTGGATTACATGGGTATATTCATTTGTCAAAATTCACAGAAAGGTACTCTTAAGAATTGCACTTCACATCTTATAAAACTTACTTTTAAAAAGAACATAAACATTTCAAAAAATATTGAACCATAGTTTGTGACATGCAGATTAAAATAGAAGTAGCATGCACTAATATTGCAACTTACTTGAAATTCATCAAAAATATGTTGAATTGATGGACAGATAGATTTAGAAGATGAAGCAAATAGATTTTTTATGTATGGAATAGAGTATCTAGTTAGTGGCTATATGAGTATTCACAGTACAATTATTTCAATGTTTCTATATGTTTGAACTTTTTTATAATAAAATACTAGAAAAAAGACATCACAAAAGGAAAAAATGAAGAAATGAATCTATTGTTTGTTAAATTGATACTATAGCACAGAGAAAACTATTATTTCAAGAAGTTTTGAAGGTTGGGGATGTAGCTCAGTGGTGGAGCACTCACTTAGCATGTGGTAGGTCTCAGATTCAATCTCCAGCACAGAAAAGGATGATGGGAGAGAGAGAAAGAGGAAGAAGAAAGGAAGGATAAAAGAAGGAAGGAAGGAGGGAGGAAGGAAAGAAGAGATGGAGGAAAAGAAAGGGGAAAAGAAAAAGGAGAAAGGAAAGGAGGAAAGAAGGAAGGGAGGAGTTTTAACATAGCACTTTGTAGAAACAGTGGGCTATATTCCAAGGACAGATAAATCTAAAAAGAAACTTTATTCAATGACTTTATTTATTTTTATTTCCAAAATCCATTTATTTGAATATTCTTTCTTAAATTAATACATAGCAGGTGCACAAGTTTATGGGCTACAATGTAATATTTCAATATTATGCATCCCTTTACACATTTAACAGTTATTTTTAGTGTAACATTCAATATCCTTTCTTCTAGCAATTTTGAAAAATGCAAATTCAGTGGTCTTATTTTTAGTAGTAATACTGCTACTCTGATTTTAAAACTATCTTATTTATACCATAGGTTAAGTAGGATAAAGCAAGTAAGCAAGCAAATATTTTTGTTTTTATTATGAACCAAGAGTGTCAATGTAAAAGATAGAGATCAAAACTAAAATCAAAGAAGTAAAAATTATGTAATTAGCTGGTCATGGTGACACATGCCTATAATTCCAGTGGCTCAGGAGGCTGAGGCAGCAGGATCACAAATTCAAAGCCAATTTAGGGAGGCTCTAAGCAACTTAGTAAAACCCTGTTTCAAAGTAAAAAATAAAAAGGGCTAAGGATGTGTCTCAGTGGTTAAACACCCTTAGGTTTAATTTCCGGTACCAAAAACATTATGTAATTAAATTTTAGTTAGACATATCAATATGAATTTATATACTTTTTCAAATATATTTCCCAGTTCTTCCCCTCAGTAAGGAATTAGAAGCAGTGATGGCCTATACAGTAAGCACCTTAGAACTCAGATCTTGGCTTCTACATACCATCATCTCCCTTTCTGCAAGATGATTCTGGCTTCTTGGAGAAAAAACTGATTCCAAGTCTGAGGCAGAGAAAGTTCAAGACAAGCCTGGACATCTTATTGCAGACAGCAAGGAAGCCCCAGCAACTACTGGGCACAGGTCAAAAGCACACAGGATCCAGCACTTTGGGAGGCTGAGACAGGAGAATCACAAGTTCAAAGCCAGCCTCAGCAATGGCGAGGCACTAAGCAACTCAGTGAGACCCTGTCTCTACATAAAACACAAAACAATAAAGATGATGGAATATGATGGACATCATAGCCCTAGCTTTATGTATGACTGCATGTATGTTGTGATTCTACATCACATACAACAAGAGAAATGAAAAGTTGTGCTTCATCTGTGTACAATGAATTGCACTCTGCTATCATGCAAACCTAAATAGAACAAATTAATTAATTAATTAATCAATAAAAATAAATAAATAAATTTTAAAAAATAGGACTGGGGATATGACTCAGTGGTCAAGTACCCCTGAATTCAATCTCCAGTACCAAACAAACAAACAAACGACAACAACAAAAAAAACACAGAAGCCAAATGTAGGACAATATGGTCTCCACAAAGAGTGAGTGATTTTGACATCTTCAAGAAATAAAAATCCATACTAACACTCAGTGAGGAAAGGAAATACACAGTTGCTCTCACTGGCAGTTATCTATCATACCAAATCCTTACTCTGAAAAATGATAACTTTTTGAGAGCTATAGGTTATACCCAGGGGCTGAGGGAAAGCTCTTCTTTTCACACTTCCAGAAAATAAATGTAGAAGAAATAAGAAGAGATTTTTCACCATCAAACACCTAATTGCTCAAGCAAGAGTAATAGGTAGATATAAAACTCCTAGGAAAAAACCATAAGGATATTGGCATGATGTCACCCTATAGAATATTTACTCTTTGCAAAGGGGAAAACCTCCCTTACAATTGAGAGACCTAGATGTCACAGTCTTACCCATGGAATCAAGTTAGCATTACTAATTGTAGGACAAGCTGGCATTATTATGTGTTTTGCATATAATGCAAATATCACCTCTGAAATCACATTTGAAAACTTTACCTGAAACTACTCAGCTTTTGGACTTAACTTCCAGTTTGAAGGAAATATAGAGGCGATTTTTTAAAATATAATAGGGGAAATCCAATGCATTTTTTAGATTAAAGGAGTTATAACTAACAAGAGTATTGTTGAAATCTAATGTGGAACAGAAAAAAAGAAGCCAAAAGGCCTAGGGAGCACAGTTTAGAGAAGTGTAATATGGATTGACACTAGCTATATTAGAGAATGATTGTTAATTTTATTAGGTGTGACATGGACATATTGATTATGAAATAGAATTTCATTATCTTCAAAAGACTCATGCCAAGTTCTTGGAGGTGAGTTCCATCGTGTCTATAAATTATTTGAGTAATTGATCTAAATAAATCAGGGTGGGGGGGCACAAGAGCAATATTATGATATAGCAAAATGCTTCCAAGTGTTGAAATTAGTTGTTGGATACATGCTGTTCAGTCTAGCCTTTTGATTTTTTCAGTATGTTTAACATTTTTATAATATAAAGTGTGGTGGTGCATGCCTGTAATCCCAGCAGTTTGAGAGGTAGAGGCAGGAAGATCACAAGTTCAAAACCAGCCTCAGCAACTTAGGCCCTGAGCAACTCAGCAAGACCCTATCTCAAATTAATAATTAAAAAAAAATTAAAAGGGCCAGGAAGGTGGCCAGGGAGGTGGTTAAGCACCTCTGGTTTTAATCTCCCTGGTACAAAAAAAAATTAACAAAATAATGGATAGTGGTGAATAAACTTTCATAAATTCATAATACAGAGTGTGATTTAAAAATAAGATAGTACCAAACCAAAATGCATTTAAAATAAAATTATTTGAATATATTAAACAAACTTTAGTTCCATTCGTGGGAAGTAATACAAGTGTACTTGATCTCTGGTCGGTCTTCTCTAATCCATCTCCTCTAATCCACCTTGCAGTCAAAATGACTTTTCAAAACAAGATCAGATCACAATATTCATTCTTCAGTGGTTTAGGATTCATTCCAACTTCCTTTGGATGCCTTCTGACATACTTCTATTCATAGTCCTCACTAGAGCCAGACAAGTGACTTTGCTCTACATAAAAATGACCTCTATAACAAAGATTCCTTTGTCCTAGTGTGATGAATACTCTAGATCAGTAGATAGGATAACTCAACCTCCATTCTATCTTCCTTTTTTTCTTTTCTAGGTTGGAAAGCTAAAAGCAACATTTTGCAAAATGCCTTCCAACTTGCAAGGAAGGGTGTGGGGATTCCTGCTGCAGGGGATTCCTGAGGAGACTCTTCATCTCTGGATGACAGTGTGAGTGTCTACTTTCCAGTGTTCTGGTCATCAAGAGGTGACACAAGTACCAGAGGCAGAGTCACTCCTGCAGTCAGTGGTTCTATTCGACATCCTTGATCCCAGTCTAGCCCCAAGGTGGGTCCATTCTGTGTTCCTAGAATTATTCCCAGAGGCCCAACTTTGAACACATTCCTTCAGATTTTCCAATAATTTACTAAGAAATAATTTTCTGTACTAAACCTTTTTTGGTTAAAATACCCAGAGTGGTTTTCATTTTCCACACTAAACTCTGATAAAATTTTTGAAACTAAAAAATAAGTATCTAAAAAATAATAAAACATGTTTAAATAATAGGAATGTAATATAAGGATAAAGATTCCAATACCTGGAACGTCAAACCACCTTAAAAATTTAAGGAAGAAAATAGATTTCATGATTCCTGCCCAGACCCACAGGATCAGAACCTCTCAAGGTGGAGCCTAGAATACATTTAATTCTTCAAGTATTTATGATGCCATCTTCCCAGCACAGAAGCCCCAGGGCTGGTATGTAAAGTTTTATGACATAAGGGCATGTAAATGTCATGGAACCCAACCTGCTACCTGATGCAAGGATCTCAGTGCTGACTATCAAGGTGACCAGCACCCCAACAGACCAAGGTCCTGCCCAGGAGGTGTGAGCTGCCTGGAAAAACAAAAAGTCTGAAATCATCAGTAAGAAATAGAGATAGAGCTGAAGATTAGATTTAAAGCAGAGTGCCTGATGAGTCTTCCAGTCCTGAGGGGAACTGGAACTGAAAAACTGAAAAAGGCCTCATTCTTTATTTAAGGGGGAGGACATCGAGGCAGGGATAAGGTTTCAATGGGAGGAGTCTTGTTTTGGTGCTTGCTTCTTAGTGTGGCAGAGGTCTTGCAGTGAACAGGTTGATTGGCATTTGGCAAGCCACGCCCATTTCCAAGAGGCTTTCTGGCTCCAGCAGGTCACTCCTATTTCCAAAGCAGAGCTAGAACTTGAGCTGTGAGCTAGGCAGGGCACCATGTAAAATCAGGCATTCTCCAACCAGTGGATTCCTACTGGGAGTTCCTGATACCAGGCTTCACCAACATCGCTCAGTTTACCCACAGTTCATAAATGGCTCCCGGCAGCTGACAATCTGTTCTTCCTCTCCTACAGATTACAAACATCATCTGCAGTAATTTATCAGCCTAGGAGGAACTGTCTACTAAGGGAAGCCACCTTCCCAGAAAGAATGAAATCACTTCTTTCAAAACTATGCAACAAAGTGAATACCCAAATTAAACTCTGACCTTAAAAAAATCTACATTTTACTTCACAAAACATATGTTAAACTTGTAATAGTACATGACAGACAACAAAGCTTTCTAAAGGCATGCTTATTAGCTCAAAACAGATTCCAGATAACACTAATATGCGAAAACAGGATCCCAAACCAGTATATCATGGAAATATGGAGTTACAAAATTAGAAGCAACTTCAAGAATAATTTTTGTATAAGAGGGATTTATTGTAGAAGTCATATTGCACAATAAATAATTGGGGGAGATTAATTCAGAGAACTTTACCTTTGTCTTTTACTCAGTTATTGGTTGAACAAGAGCAATGTATTTGTTGGAGGCATTCAGGGATATTTTTCAAATAAATTTCAACATATATTCACTCCTTTGTTTTACTCATTCTTTAATTTTCACTAAAATCATACCTTGAGATGTCAATTAACCCCTTCCATGGATCCTGCTCTATCATAAACAGTTGTAGAGCTGGTCAAAGATGAATCATAAAATGAAGAAAAACAAAAATAATTTAAAAAGTAACTACGACCTGTAATTTTCAAACAGACAAGTGATTGTGGAAATGTGTACAGCTCTTTAATCAGAAAACAGAGAAAAAGCAAAGTTCTCTCCAACTGTACCTTTGAAAGCCTGAGAAGGAATGGAGACTGGAAGCCCATCCACTATTCTGATTTTGACAGTAAGACATTACTGAAAGCATTGCTTTCTGTTGATTTAAAGAGGTGGACCACAGCCGTGCCCAAATTCCTTTTAATTTCTCATCCCTCTTCCAAGTATCAACTATATAGAGTTCCTTGATGATTGTAAGACTGAAAGGCTACATGTTAGTCAAATGTCGGAGGAATAGTCTGAACTGACTTTCACCGTAAGGAATTTACATTAGTAAATAAATAAACATGAGACACATTTAAAAGTCCTTCCAGTTCTGTTCAGAAGCAAATTCCTGATTAACAGTTTCACATAGATTCTGCTTCTGATAAATACAGTGTCGGGATCTCCAGTTTTAGGGTAGAAATTAACCCCTGCTTCCTAGAACAGTGATTATCAAGAAAGACAGATGAGTTCATAGACAAAAAAAATTAATGTAGCTGTTCAGAGCTCATAAAGAGAATCACACATTGTGTTGCAGCTGTGCAGGTGAACTTGGCTTTCTTCTGCTAAACATGAAGCTCTGGATGCTGGTCCACTTTTCACTTCTTGCCTCCTGGTCCCCCAGTGAACATGTCCACTTACATGGCACCATCTTGGAAATGGAAATGGCCTCATCCCACAGTGTAGAGAGAAAAAGTTCACTGTATCATTGAGATGAGGAAGTCTAGTCCTGGGTGTGGTGGGGACAAAAATTTCCTTGCAAACTTTCTCTTAAAATCAACGTTCCACCTTAGGAGATCCATACAGAGAGGACTTCTGTTGACCAGCCTCTGATGGACAGCCTGTTCACTCTAGCATGGACTTAGCTCAGAAACCAAACTCATCTAATAGTGAGAATCAGATGGTATAGATTCTTGGACTCCACTCCAGACCTAACATAAAAATTTTCAGGGATTTCTATTTTTAACAAGCAGTGTAGAGAAACACTATTTCAGGATCACATAGCCCTGGACAACATCTAATCAAGAGCTGAAACCAGATGGCTTTCTAACCACAGGAGTTTTTCTCCCAAGGTGCTAGCAGAAAAAGTAATCCTCTAATCTCTTTGCATGCCATCAGGATTAGCCTAAAAATGTGTTGTTATTGTTGTTTTCTTTTTAAATAGGGGATACAAAGAAAGAAAGACCGTTAGCATATGGTACTTTGTTAAAGCTGTCCCTTATTCCTGGGTTTTCTCTGAAATTAACGTGTTTCTGTCCTCTTAGATTCGCAGACATTTTCCTAGGCATTCCATAATTTTACGAAGTTTAAACATTAAATTATATTCTTTTTTGAAGATTTCTTTTCTAATTGTGAAATTAATATATGTGCATGGTACAGAATTTTGCAAAAAGGAAAACAAGGTAAAAAGAGAACACAATTGGCTCATTGTCCCAGGGTCTAGGAGTTTTTAAAAAACTTATTTAAGATAAAGAATACTGCTGCTTGAGGCAGTTTTCCCTTTAGTTTCCAGATTGTGGAGAATTCTGGGTATTCTGGGGAAAGCACTGGGATGGAGATTGGAGGCTGAAGGGATGTAACTGGCTCAGTAAAGAATCATTCTAGGGGCTGGGGCTCTGGCTCAGTGGTAGAGCACTTGCCTAGCATGTGTGAGGCACTGAGTTCAATTCTCAGCACTGCATATAAATAAATAAAGTCCATTGACAACTAAAAAAATATTTTAAAAGAAGAAGAAGAAGAAGAAGAAGAAGCATTCTAAGCCAGGCATGGTAGTGCACACCTGTAATCCCAGCACTTTGGGAGGCTGAGACAGGAGAATCACGAGTTCAAAGCCAGCCTCAGCAACGGCGAGGTCGCTAAGCACCTCAGTGAGACCCTGTCTCTAAATAAAACACAAAGTAGGTCTGGGGATGTGGCTCAGTGGTCAAGTGCCCCTGAGTTCAATCCCCAGTACCAAAAAGAAGCATTCTAATAATTTTAACAACCATATGTGATACTAGCAACATAAATCCATGGATATACTAAATGTATGTAAATATCTAGCCATAATGTGTTACAATTATCCCTGCTGCTTGAATACTTTATTTTTTGAAACTGTTATGAACAAGCAACACTGTTATAATCATGATTATACTTACATTTTTGTGCCCTTATGCAGTTGTTTTCCTTGAATGAAGTTGTAAGAAACGCAGATACTGTGCAATGCGTGCACATCTTTAAGACTTTTAATGCACTCTGAAATCTTTTATTTAGAGAATTTCTACTTAGTTACACTTCCACTAATTATATATGAGTGCTTGTTTTCTCTGGGAATTATCAAATGGTTTCTATAGCTTTTCAAAATTATCCAAAGAGCAACTTCTAGGTGCACAGTCTTAGGCGAGGGACTACCAGAACCCAAAGAGGAAAAGATAATGTGACATTCTGAACCTGAGAGTACAAAATTGTGCAAAGCTGAGGTACACAGGGTAAGCACATGAGAGTGCGTGAGTGAACAAGGTATGTGCTCCATCAGTGGGACGGACATGTGCTGTGGATTCTGAGAAGGATGTGGTAGGAACTTTGGACCAATCAAGAAACGGTCCATGTAGGAGCTCAAGCACTCAAGCTGGATCTTGGTCTATGCAGTGGCTGGGAAAGCATTCCAGGCAAAGTTATGTATGGGGAGGTATAGAAAGAAAATGGCAAAGCATGCCCATAACACAGGAAGGAGTCCAGTGTGCCTGGGTATGTGGGACACAGCAGCTCTAGGAGGCAGATGGGACCCCATCAAAAGGATCCTGAAGCCCACGCAGAGTACTTGACAGGTAAAGAGTACCCAGGAGCCATTTATAATCCTGAAAGTGGCAAGATCAAAATTAGATCATAAATATGGCAGTGGCATTCAAACATATTGTGATATGAACAGAAAGGCTGAAAAACCTCTTAGGAGGTGAGAGCCACAGAAAGAAGGTGAGGGCACTAAGAATGGAAACAAAAAGCAGAGATGGTAATTGTTGCAAACTATACTCAACAGGAGCAGTGGCAGGTTAGCTGCTGGGTGGAGGACTGAGCGCAAGGAATGAGCATCTGACTTTTGGAAGTTTCTGCCTGAGTGATCAGGAATAGAGACACATCAGTGGACAGGAAGATAAAGAGGAGTCTTGGCCACAAGATGAGGTTTGGGAATGTATTAGACAGTTTTCTATCACTGAAACAAACACCTGTGATAAATCAGTTTATAAAGAAAAAAGGTTTATTTTGACTTATAGTTTTGGAAATTTCAGTCCATGTTGCTCTGTGCCTGTGGCAGCTTCATGGTGGGAATGCATAGCAGAGAAAAGCCACTCATCTCATAGCCAGGAAGTGAAAGAAAAGAAAAGGAAGAAACTGGAGTCCCACAGTCCCCCTTAAGGGCACAGCCCCAATGGCCTAAAGACCTTCCTCTAGGCCTTCCCCCTTAAAGTTGCCACCACCTCCCAGGAGTGCCTAGCTAGGGGCTAAGGCTTGAAGTCCTGTGCCTGTAGGATCAGTGAAGGTCAAAACTAGAGCAGTTTGCCAGTAAAAGAGGGAGAGGAAGAGGAGCAGGAAGTAAGAAAGCAAGAGAGAAAAAAATATTGGAGAGACGAGACAAAGAGAAAGTAACTTTTAGAGCAAGGTTGTGAGAAGGATCAAGAGGAGACAAAGATGAGCCCAAGAGGACCAGTGGGCCCTGGGTTAAAGGTAGGTCCACCCTGCAATCAGGGTGAATGAAGCGGGCTGCTTCCTGGAGGTCAAGAGGATACGCGTCAGAGGTCCTCAGGGTTCCTGCTCACTCCTCAGAGGCCATCTCCAGGGAGGATTGTGCATGACACCCTTTGGCAGTCACAAAACAAGCCCCAGCCTGGAGTCAACCCTGAGGAGAAGCTGCTAAGTTGACCTGAAAGATGCCCAAGGTCACCACATGACCATGACCAAGAACACTGTACAGTTACCCACAGCTTGACTCAACTTCAGAGTTTCCTCCTGCCTCCAGCCTTCCAACCTTCCTTTCCTCTGAGCATCTACTTTGGAAATTTCTTATTGTGAATTCTCTCCCTGCTCCTTTGAGATACAATTTTTGAAAAGCCTCTTACCAGTTTTACAACACAGGAATGGTATTCTCGAGGTCCTGAGAGCCTTTCCTTTGAAATGTAATCATCAAAGAAGGTAGTGTCCTATCTCCCTGCTCCATAGTTGGGAGGGAGCCAAACTTCAGGGGACAGGTGCCTGGCTCCAAGTTGTAAAACTGTCTCCATCATGAAGATATAAATAAGCTTATTCTTCCTTTGGTAAAGCCAACTATCAAACGCTGGTGGCCTACAATAGTCTACCACAACTCTTAAAATCTCCTCTGCCCTTTCTTTCAGCAAAGTTGAGCCCAGATTTAGTATTGGTTTTTCTCCTCTATTGTAATGATCTCACCAGCTCAACCTCATCCAGAATAACTTTCGCTTTGGTGGATATATTGAAAGCCCAGCCACTTGAAAAACCATGAATCTTCAAGAGCACCAGACCACAAACAGTGGAGCACTGCCACGGTGCTCAACCACCTGCAAATCAAGAGGATGAAAGGCAGCCTAAGCCACCAGTGGAGTTTTGTAGCTTGGGTGTGGCGCAAGGGAGCAAAAGGACCAGGATGTGAGTGGAAGAATTGATTAGGTAGGTGTCACATCCTGGGATTTGGGCTGGTAGGGAAAGAACTAAAGCTTTCTGATAGTTTGAAAGAAATAGGAGAAATTAGAGGATTGCATGAGATGAAAAGAAAAACAAAGCAGGTGTAAGGAAATGGGATGTAAGGATGAAGAGCAGCAGCTGTTCTCCCCTGACAGCTTAAAAGGCATCCTGGACACACTTAGCATCTCTGTTTCTTAGAAGCTTTCTGCAAAGCCAGGCATAGTGGTGCACGCCTGTAACCCCAGCACTTTGGGAGGCTGAGACAGGAGGATCGTGAGTTCAAAGCCAGCCTCAGCAACAGCGAGGTGCTAAGCAACTCAATGAGACCCTGTCTTTAAAAAAAAGACAAAATAGGGCCAGGGATGTGGCTTAGTGGTCGAGTGCCCTGAGTTCCATCCCCAGTAGGGGAAAAAAAAAAGAAGCCTTCTGCAAGGTCCAGATAGACCTCACAGCCTGTCGTTCAACTTCTTTAGCATTTCTATTAAGGAGAGTGCTTTCATGAGATTTTTAAAAAAACAAACAAACACTTCTTTCCTCCTCCTCAATTGTGGGTTACTATGTGGGAGTTAGGGGTTTTGTTTTGGAGTTTGGGGGGTTTTGTTTAGGGAGGGACAATATTTGATCTCCTTTGTTATAAAATGGAAAACATACCTTCTTCCAACTGACTTTTTTCCACCCAGCTTGACTCATCAGGCAGACTTCACCATCTAGAGAAAGTGGAACTGGTTTTTACAGTAGGGCAGGGAAGAAAGGCAAGCCAGGTCAGGCCCGGACGAGGTCAGGGCTGAGCTGAGCAGAGTGGTGGTAGCAGGAGGAGGAGATGGGGAGGGCTCCTGTCCCTGGAGCTATGAGGGTGGAAACTGAGGAAATCACATTCAACAAGCCAAACGCAACACTGGGCCAGATGAGACTGCACATGCCATGCCAAATCCAGGACGCCACAGGAGCAGGGCTGTGAAAGAGGGAGGGGCAGTTGATGTGATTGCCTTAGACTTGGCTTTATTAGAGGAGACAGCATGCCTGATCTTTCTCTTCGGAACCCGCCTACCCTATGTGTGTCTGACACAATGCCAGGGGTAGGACTTGGCGAGATAGCAAAACAGAAAAGAGTTTACTGTGTCCCAGAGGGGCAGGGACAAGGGGACACAATGATACCCTTCATGCTTTTGGAGGAGAGCCACGTGTGCCAGCTTCTGACTTGAGATGTGAATAAATTGCTGCCAAATAATTCAGGTGGTATGGAACAATCTACTCATGAATGAAGTTTTGTTAGGGACCATTCCTCTTGATAAGCATAGTTCCACCCCCCAAACAGGTCCAAGATAGACACAGGGAAGCTTCTGTTAGCTGAAAATTCACTGAAGGAATTGAAAGTCTTTCATAAAAACATAGTCTTGATGGACAACATGAGAAGTGAATTTACAAATACATGTGATAAACTCCGAAGGGTCAGCTGCCCTTTGCTCTCTTTGGCCTCTTAGTCATTGAGTCCTATTCTACCCAGATCCACCTCTGAATTTCCACACCCTGGGATGAGCCGTTCTTTTATTTCCTGAATCTGGGCCCCTGAAAGACTGAGCTTATATGGCCTGAGTCAGAATAAATATAAATCAAATATGTTCCCTATCACTTGGTGAAATTTAACTTCATGTATATCTGTTGAGAAAATTGTTAATCACATAGAGGAAGAAGGAAGCCGGAACAAGAAAACAGAAAGAAAAATCTCCATTCACCTGTCAGGACTGTGGTTATTCCCTGCTAAAGATGCCTTGATGCGAATCATTAAAGGAACAGAGAATACACTGTGCCATTCAGGACTCTGGGCAGCATCTTCCACAATCGCATTATTATGCCAGCCTTATTCATAAACATTGAATGCTTGTTTTGAGTCAGAGACCTAAGGAAAAAAAAATACTGCAAATATGACCAAACTCAGTGGATGTCAATGCTGCTTTTGCTAATTAATTTACCAAACCACAGTTTGAACACTGCTTCTGCTGTGGCCTTCTCGACACGGGGGTTCTTCTTCCTCTCCTCTCTTAGCACAGGGCCAGCAGTGAGTAGAAACTAACATTGTGCTTTTAAGATGGCCCTTCTCCATCCCTACACACTTGCACCATCACCTGCTTTGAAGCATGTGTATATGTTTAAACCATCACACTGTCAAAGGTCTTGACCCCTTTCCTCCCCTGCTATGGACATCATCCAGGGCAGCTTTACACCCATGTAGCATATGGTGCTCTTGCCCTCCTTTCTTAACCAGGCTGTCATCAAATCCAACCTACTTCTAAGTAGAAATCAGAAACATGTTAAATAAATGACCAGCTTGCAATCTGCAAAACCCAGAATGTGGACAACTACACAACAAGTGTCCTGGTTCCTCCAAGACAAACTGTGGAAGAAAAAAGAAAAGGAACTCGTGGTAAAGAACTTGTAGGTTAAAAGTTAAAAAAAAAAAAAAAGAAAAGAAAACTACACAAATGCAGTGTGGGTCTCTCCTTTGGATCTTCAAGCAACATAACTTTAAACATGTATTTTCTTTTTAAAGGGAAATCTGAACATTGAATATTTGGTGATGTTAGGATTCATGTTGACTTTTAAATCTATGATAATAAAATCATGTATTTTTTAAAATATTTTTATTAGTTGTAGATGGACCTTTGTTTTATGTATCTATATGTGGTGCGAAGAATCGAACCCAGTGCCTCACACATGCTAGGCAAGCCCTTTACCACCGATCCACCACCCCAGCCCAAATCATGTATTTTTTTAAAAATCTCTATATTCTATGTATAATGAAATATTTATAGGCAAACTAATTTGATGTTAAGGAATTACTATAAAGTACTCCAGAAGTTATAGGTGGGGAGAAGTAAGTATAATCAAATAAGAAAGGAAGTGTAAATGAAACAAGATTGACTCTTAGTTGAGTACCCTGGGCAATGGGTGCACAAGACTCTTGGGAGAGTCTTTCTGCTCTTGTAGAAAACATGGAAGGAAGACCAATGCTGAAGATTAAGCCAACCTGGTAGCCTTCTAGGTCCTATCGCACTTGAACTACACACCCCCAGTCACACCCTGGACCTTGGCTCCTGGAGCAGCTCCAGCCCCTCTGGCCCACCACTCTCCTGCCCTTTGAACACATTAAGCCCTTTTATCTGAGGGCCTCCTCATTCTCTCCCTGTCAGCCTGCTCCTGTCTTTGGTCAAGGTCCAGTGGTTCAGCACTTGAACCTTTTTCTCTGCCTACTCCCATCACTGGTGCTCACACCTGGATGCAAAGCCTAACCTGGCCAGTCTAACTAACCACCCTTCTCTGCTCCTACTCCTGATCCAACCCAATTATAGTCACAGCAGCTTGACTGTCTCCAACGTTAGTGGAGCCCCAACACCATGGAACCATCTTTCAGTGTGGCCCTGTATCCTTCACTATCTGGAAGCTCCTTTCATCTCAAAACTCCAATTTAGCCCACTCACTCATCACTCTCACAGATGAGTCTTTCACCAAGGAAAGCATCACCACTGATTCAAACTCCACCAACCTCCTCCTCCAACCCAACTTGTAAAATTCTGCCCACATACTCCAACTTTTCCTTCACTTCTCCTGTCTCCTGAAAGAAGTCAAATCACCATTTGTTCCAGTGTCAGAATCTTCAACTCTTTATATTATTTCAAAGTTTTCAATTACCCTCTCCACTCATTCTCTGTCCTGGTTCTTCCATTACCTATCCATATGAAAGTATTCCAGTTTCTAGATTTTTCTCCTCTTACCTTCATTGTTGAACCACTGGTCACCATTGATTCTTCAACTCACTGTCATTGGGATTCTCTTTCCCTACGACTTCAACTTAGAAAAGTCTATCACTAATATTGACTTTATCACTATTGCTTGAATCAAAGAATGGAAATGAAATCATGAATTAAAAAGAAGTTAAAAAGACCAGAGACTCTAGTGAAAGAAGTCAAACACCCAGGAGTACATTCTGTATAGTTCCATACATATGAAACCAAGAAGCAGCCAACTACTCTATTGTGAATAAGTCAGGCATTGTTGGCTGTACAGAGGGGTCTTTAGTAACCTTCTGGGCTACTAAAACCATTTAAAATCTTTAGGAGGGCTGCTACACAGGCATGTACACATGTAAAAGTTCATCAAGCTGAGTACATGAAATGTGTGTACTTTACTGCATGAATTATGCAAGAGTTAAAAATTAAATAGAAAGATGTACATTTACCAAAATGGAAAAGAAATTGCTATGAATTGAGAGCAACATGTCTAATCCAAGAACATGGTTAGTGCCATGAGATCAAGGCATTAAATATTCAAATATAAAGTGCAGCTCTATGCGCTAATCCCAAGCTTAACAAAACAGCCTTGAGATCCAGTTTGACTTCTCATGTGGCATGCTCGGTTAATCATTCCATGTGCCGAGCACTTCACACTGCCGAGCACTTTATGCCCATGCACTTCACACCAGGAAGCTTTCATTAACTAATACATTGGCAATCTGGCCTGGAGAGTTCAGTCTCCAGAAACTTTATCTCACAGCTACTAAGTGGTCCTGGTCCCAGATGATTCAGACACCTCCAAAGTGCTAACAAAGTTTATCCTTTTCTCACTCCACAAGGCTTACCTGGTGAGGCTTCTGAGCAGTCAGGACAAATCTGCTATCCCCTGACAAGGCCTATGCTCAGCTATGCTGTTCCAAGAAAGGGCAACTGAGGGGTGGGTAGGAGAGGAGTCTAGGATGGGCTCAGGATTCACAAACCCATCTCTTCTGTACCTCTCCTTTCTTCGTGGCTTTAACTGAGGTTTTACCATTTCTCTCCTTCCTCCCTGTGAAGTGTCTGGTACCTCTGCTTTCCATTTGGCCCACTTCCGGCTCCTCTGCCATGAAGAAACCACATCTGCCTTGTCTCGGTCAATGGTTCCCCAGTAATTCCATGTTCAAGTTCAAATGACTACACTTGGTTGAGGTGACAGTTTCACTGACTCCTCAGCTACTCCAGCCCACACCTACCACTTGCGAACATTCTGCTCATTCACTCTAGTTCAATGGTGCTCTGATAATCATTTTGGGTAGAACAATGTTTCATTGTGCAGAACTATCCTGTGCATTCCAGTAGGTTAAGCATGCCTGGCTCTTGCCCACTGAATGCCTATAGTACCCCACCCTCAGATATTGTGATAACTGAAGCATGCCCCCAGATATTTCTAAGCAGTCACTGCTGCCCCTTTTCCAACTGGCTACCTCCTACCGGTCCTTCACACCTCAGCTCAAACGTTGGTCTAAACCACATGCAACTTTCTTCTTCATAGGTCAAGAACATGGAAGTCAGTGACTCAATATGGTGGAAACTGAATATTCTTTCCTTCTGGAAGCCCTCACTAATAATGTCTTGTGGCACCCAGTGGCACTTTACCAAAGTGCTTATCACCATGTGTTGCAATAGCTGGATACTTGTCCCTTCCCCCACACCACACTGCTCAACCCTAATTATCCTTGAGCAAGTTATAAAGTCTTAAGTCACTTAATCTCTCCAGCACTTGGCACAGCGCCTGGCACAAAGAAGTTCTAAGCCTATGCTTGCTGAATAAACAACAGAATGTTGAGTATACTTTCCTTGATGACTCAAGATTACTATTCTTGGGCACAGATATGTCTCCAAGGCATATGGAGCCACTCACTCTTCTGGCTCTTCTTCAAATGACCCACCTCTGCCCTGCTTTATGGATGTGTGCGTCTGGAGTTTGCATCATATCATCAGCATGCCTGCCTCCAGTATCCTCCATGTCCCTCCCAAACCAAGGAAGACCCTCCAAAGTGCTATGTTGAGGCCAACAATGATTTTCAGTGCATGAACACTGACAGCAGCCCCTTGCTCCAGGGTCCCTGCATCTTATTGCTGGGTTCCTACTAGGTTTTACCTGTTTGAAGTCTCTCCAACTAGTGAGGTGGTCAGTTTCTAAGAACTGTCCAAGTAGTTATTTTGCATTTGGAAACTGCTTACAGATGACTCAGGTGGGCTTTAGAGAAAGTTTCCTATGCTGAGGTGACTATTTCAAGCATACTGGCTGGTGATAGATGGATGGACCAAGAAATTTCTCTAGGTATTTTCTAAATGATTGTTGTGTTCCTC
The DNA here is from genome assembly GCA_004024805.1 of Geosciurus inauris. Classification (NCBI taxonomy): domain Eukaryota; kingdom Metazoa; phylum Chordata; class Mammalia; order Rodentia; family Sciuridae; genus Geosciurus; species Geosciurus inauris. The sequence continues at coordinate 54,980 of PVHX01011301.1, forward strand.
TTCTATTCATAGAGTTTATGGGCATACTTTTTGATATTAGAAATTAGATCAATAAACACTGGGCTATAGATCACAAACATAAGATCTTTCTGATTTTGGGTTCAAATGACTTTGAATTTAAAAACAAAAACAACCTTTGCATTATAATTCTTGTGGAATCAAGTCAATGACCATGAGAGATAGGTATAAAGGGAATATTCAGGCAGAAACAAATGAGGAATATAATTTTCCAGAAAATGTTCATAACAGCTGTATTTTCAAGTATTTTCAATACATGTCTGAATAAATGATAATTAACAAGTAAATTTTTGGTTTTTTGTTTTATTTTCATTTTACAATCATTTTTGTTTTTTATAATACCATTATAACCATTTAGGAAACAAAATTATGTACACAAAATAATGTTAAATAGTTTTTTTAAATAGCTTATTGCTCGCAAGAAGGCCATATAATCTTACTCCCATACCTTGCACTAAGCCACATAGCTTATGGAGAATTAGTATTAAATAGCTAAACCTACAGCTGTAAATAACTTAACATAAAATAGAGCATAACTAATGTGATGCTTAAACAAAGCAAACTATGATGCAATATGAATCAACTTCATCCATTGGACAAGTCCAATAAAGCACAGGTCAGGAAAGTGCTAAAAATTGTGCAAGTGAGACATCCAACCCAGGCTGGGATCTCTTTAGTCTTGGGCTGTGTCTAATTCCACTCCAGAAGAACATCTGTTTTTACATCTTCTTGACTCTTTGACTGAAAAGACAAAAAGAAGAAAAGTGTAAGCAAAGACAGAGTGGCTAGATGGTAGAAATGGCTTTGGGACATGAAGGTCACTTCACAGGCCCTTAGTCTCATCTCAGGGTATAAAGCAGCTCAGAGTCTGCATAAGGAAACTCAGGTTTACAGAGGATGTGCCTTTCTGAATAGCTAAGCTAGTTCATGACAGAAACAGAATGTGAACACTAATCTCATGTTTCCAAGTTCATTGTCTACGGCACAATGGTGTTAGGGGCCATCTAGTGATAAATGTTACTCTATTATCGTCAATATGAATCAGAACCATTGGACTCTTTTTAACTAATGCTTACTTTTCAGTTTTTAACAATCAAACATCAAGTAGTGTGTAACTTTTGTAAATAGGAAGCATCTTTGCAACAGCAAACAGCTAGTGACTGACAAATGCATAAAGGAATCTAATACTTCATTTGAACAATCACTAAATTAAAATGACAGTGAGGATAACAATGTGTAAGTGGGAAAATGTCATTTTGTTTCCATGATTCTACCCAAATTTTCCCTTTAAAAAATCCACAGCACATAGGCTGAAGAATCCCAGCCAGCCTGTGATGGACCCCTCTACACCTGGAGAGAGCCCAACTGATGCCAGTCATCCATACCTGAGGAAACGCACAGCTTTTTTCACCCAGTGCTTCTTTGGATCTGCACACACAGCTAATTTCTTCTTTGTGTAAAAGCTGAAAAGTCAGAAAATTTGATTTGTGTTTAACAAGTTTTTCAATTGTTTTTTTCACAAAACATGCAATGGACATTATTTATTTCAGTCAATTGCTCTACACACTAAACATTTCAGCTAAAGAGGTGAAATGAAGTGGAAAAAAATGCTTATCATAAATCTTGAGGCAAGATATGAAAATGATTATCCTTGACTTTTTCTGCAATATAACAAATGATTATACAATGGCAGAAAGATAAAATTCCAGAATTTTTATTCAATTTTGCTGCTAGTGGTTACATGGAATATGTATGTATCTGGTCAGTAACTTATCTCATTCCAAATTATAATATCCTATAGGAATCAAGAATATTTACATCACAAAATAATCAGTCTGAGATATTGCTTACAGGCCTAAACATTTTCTAAAAATAGAAAATATTTATTTCAAAATATTTATCTCCCATATATTCCTGAGGTAACATCTTAATAGCCTATAAGTTTCTATTACAAAGTGATTTCTGCCTTATGTTTCTTTTTTCAAAAAAAAAAAAAAAAAAGTAAGCTTTGGGCATTCCTTCAGTCCTATTTAAACTTTAAAGTAGATGTGTACTTTTTTTTTTTTGGTACTAGAGGTTGGACTCGGGGCACTCGACCAGTGAGCCACATCCCCAGCCCTATTTTTATGTAGAGACAGGGTCTCACTGAGTTGCTTAGCGCCTCACCATTGCTGAGGCTGGCTTTGAACTCGCGATTCTCCTGTCTCAGCCTCCCTAAGTACTGGGATTCCTCCAGGCTTGCACCACTGCGTCTGGCTAGATGTGCACTATTAACATAAAACTGTCTTTGCCACATCAGTTATTTCTGAATGAAACTCTAAAAAGACACAAAAAAATCTAAAATTCACATGCATTCTTGGTATAGTTGAATTAAAATCAGTGAATGACTTACATGACAGCATCAATATCACAGGCTTCATCGGCCAGCTGCTGTGTGAAGCCTATGAGGAATTTGTGATGAAAGACATGCTCTGTATATTGCAGGCAGCAGTCAAAGTTGCTTGCTGCTAAAAGAGAAATGAACGGTATTGAGTCCATCCGATGAACTTCTGCAACTGATCCTATGGAACTACCTGAAGTTGTAACAAGTCCAGTGAATCTGATTTGTAAGCCAAATAATCTATTTTATAGAATTTTAACTTCTTTGAAATCTGTTTTGGGGTCTCTAGATTCAGGTTAACGTAGTTTCCAATTCTTTTTCTTAAAAATGGTGTACTGAGAAGTTTGGGTTCAATAATAGTTTAGAAACATAACTTCTCATGAATAAAATATCTTTAAAAAGAAATACAAATTGACAATATTTTATTTCAGTCTACCATAATCACTGAAAAATATATGTACCCTCCACATCCTCATTTGAAATAAAACACCTTTAGAGATAAACCTTCCAAATTCAGAAAATTAGTAAGTTGCTAAATTTTAATTTAGTTTATTGCCAATGTTGAGAAATGGCCTTAGAAAGTAAAAGGTGATTTTTTTAGATACTATAGCTAAAGCACTTTTCAATTGCAACATCAGTTGATGAGGATTTTTAACTTTGTTCATAAAATTTCAACGTGCATATTCAAGCATGCACCTGTTGCTAAAAGAGATGTACTCTTCAGTAATAAAAACAATACTTGGACACTACTCCACATTAAATTATAACCTGCTGTAAGATAAGGAATAAATGTTATCTCAAAGTTGGCAAGCAATGTCCCCAGGCCTCATAGGGCTGATAAAGCCAAGTGCCATAGTCTGCTCCTAAAGGACAAGTGTTGAACTTTACAAACATTATTTCTTTAGGAGGGAAAAGGTTCAGGAAGTGGGAGAGTTCTATACATTTCAGAAGGATCTTACATACTGGCAACGTTACACAGTTTACATCACTCTCCAAAATAGCACTTTGGTCTTATCCTGAAGTTCTGGAGCTTCTGGAATCCCACTACTCCCCTAATGTGCTGGGATTCACAGCAGAGAGGAAGCCTGCTTGGCTGCAATACTCTGGTTCCCTCTATTCACCAATGAACTGACATCTCCCACCATTCCCTCTTGTACACATCCCAACAGTCTCCTCTCCCTTGGGGATCCCCAAGACCTCTAGGCTTACAGGAAAAGAAGAACCGTTCTCCCTGACTCCATCCTAACTGAAAAGAGAATACTTACCTTCTGACTCACTGCAGAGGTAGAGGAACAGCACTGACCCCAAGGCAGCCAGGAGCAAATTCTTGCCACTGCACATCATTTTCAGCTCAAGGAATAGATCTGCTCAGTGCTGTGTACCCAGTGCCCTGAGAGTGCTGTTCCACTCTAATAACAGCCCTACTTATAGCAAAATATTGGGAATGTACACAGAAGGCGTGTTCTCACATGGGGTTTTCCCCATTGATCAATCTGCCCCACCGGTGTCGTCACAAAGAAAACCCACAGGGAAAACTTCCTGCCTTTCCCTAATGTTGGGAAGGTGTGAGGGTCAGGGTGAAGGGCAGGGAGGACCAAGGAATGGAGAATTCTGTTAAGCCTTCGCATTTCCAAAGAGGAGAAACAGCTCAGTCCCCTGGCTTCTTTCCAATTTTAACTTAAGCTCTTTTAGTCTCTGGAAATAGAGGATCAGTGATACAAAGGTCAGGCCCTGACAGGAACATTCCACTACTTCTGTGTTACAACCGTTTCCTTTCCAGCCTTCAAGGAGCAGGAGGATGAGATGGGATGCCAGACATACTGGGGCACATCTTCACAACTGCATGATTGAGGCTCAGCCATTACAAAAAGACCCTGTGAATCTAGATCAGCATTCAGAGCAGGAAGTATAAGCATGTCCCAAACTTATGGTAGAAAAGGCCAGCACTTAAGTAAAACTCAGACCTCAGCTTCTTCTTGATTTGATGTCATCCCTTGTAAGAATCTTTAACATTTATATGGCTATAATCCATATTGCAGCCCAGAAAATAACAATCCCCACCTGCCCTTCCTGCTTCATGATGGTGTACTTATAGCTCAATGCAGAGCCTCAACAGAGTTGGAAAAAAACATCATCAGTGGCTAATCAAGAAAAAAAAACACTAAATAGTGATGATGATGATGATAGTGTATTATGAATCCCTAATCTGAGGTGGTGTAATAAGAACTGTCCACTAGAAATAAATAGGCTAAAAGCAAAAGAATCAAAAAGATACATCATACAAATGATAAGGAGAAATAAAGTTGTTATACCTCTGTCAGACAAAATAGATTTTTTTTAATATTTATTTTTTAGTTATAGGTGGACAGAATATCTTTATTTTATTTTTATGTGGCACTGAGGATCGAACCCAGTGCCTCCCGCATGCCAGGCGAGCACACTATCACTGCGCCACAACCCCAGCCTGACAAAATAGATTTTAAAACAAAAAAGTTATTAAAGAGGGACTTTGAAAATGATGGAGGATCAATTCATCTGGAAAAATTAAAAATTATAATCATCTGTACACCTAACAAGAGGCCCCCAAAATGTATGAAGAAAAAAATAATAGAATGAAAGGGAAGAAAAAACAATTCAACAATACAAGTTGAAGACTTCCACACCACCCTTTCAACAACTAATGGAAAAACCAGACAGAAGATCCACAAGAAAACAGGAACCCAACTGGACCTAACAGACATGTGTAGAGCATTCTACTTGGTGACAGAATGAGCATTCTTCTCAGGTGCACACGGAAAGTTCTCCAAGATGAATGAGAACAAGTTTCAATAAATGTGAAAGGATTGAAATAATAGAAAGCATGTTTTCAAATCACAATGGAGTTGTCAGAAAGCAGTAACAAAAGGAAATTTGGGGAATTCAGAAATACATGGGAATTAATCAACATATTCCTAAGGAACCAATGTGTCACAAGAGAAATCACTGAAGAAAATAGAAAGTACTTTGAGATGAGCAAAAACAAAAACAAAAATAAAATATACTAAAATGTATGGGTAGCAGTGAAAGCAGAGCTTAGAAGGAAACGTACAGCTACAGGTACCTACGTTAGAAATATAAGATTTCAAATCAACGACCTACTATTGTATTTTAAGAAACTAGAAAAAGTAGAGCAAACTAAACCCAAAGTATACAAAAGGGAGGAAATAAAAATTATTAGAGCAAGAAATGAATAAATAGAGACTATCAAAACATAAGGAAATAAATTGAATAAAAAATTGACTCATTGAAATAATCAACAAAATTAACAAGCTTTACACTTAAAAAAAAAGAAAAAATTCCTTCAAGAATGAAGGCAAATATAGAGCATATAACTACTGGCTTTAAAGGAATAAAAGGATTATAAGGGAATACTAGAGTAGCTTTATACAAACAAATTCAATAACATAGATCAGAACAGATTGTTAAAACTGATTCAAATATAAAATGGAAATATGAATAATTCTATTACAAGTAAACAAAAGATATCAAATCAATAACTAAAATTTTTTCCATGAAGAAAATCCCAGGATAATATTGTTTCACTTGAAAATTCTATCAGTCAAAGAAGAATTATCGATCTTTTGCAAATGTTTCCAAAACAGAAGCAGAGAGAACACTTTCTAACTCATTCTAAGAGTATGGTATTATAAAAATATCAAGATAAGAAAAAGATGTCATAAGAAAAGAAACCTAAAGGTCAATATCCCTGACACATCAATAAATGCAGATATGAAAATCGTCAACAAAATACTAGAAAACTGAACACAACAGCACAAAAAGTATTATACATCATAAGCCAAGAAAATGTAATACAACATATTACTAGAAAGGAAAACAAAAACCATGTCAAAAGTATTTGACAAAATCCACACACATTATCAGATTGTGTCAAATTTAATATTGAGAGACTTGATATTTTCCCCCTGAGAAAAAGAACAAGAGAAGGATGTTTGCTTTAAATACTTCTATTTAATATTTTACTGGAAGTTTCAACAGAGGCAATTCTGCAAGAAACAGGAGGAAAAGAGAACCCAGATTATAAAGGAAGTAGTAACTGTGTTAACATGCACATGATGTGATCTTCTGCATAAAAATCTTAAAGACTCCATAAAAAAAAAAAAAAAAACATTAGAACTAATAAAGTTCAGCAAGGTTCCAAGATTCAACATCAATATACAAAAAGCAATCATATCTGAATACACTATCAATGAAAATACAATTAAGAAAATAATTGCCTTTACAATGGCACTAAAAATAAAAATATATCTTGGTATAAATTTTAAAAAGAAGTAAAAATGTAACAAAAAACTACAAAACATTTTTTAAAAAACTAAAGGAGACATAAATAAATGAAAACATCTCATGTTCATGGACCGGAAGACTTCATATAATTAAATAAGACAAAATTCCCAATACCTATTAAAAACCCAACTGGCTTCTTTGTTAAAATAGAAAAACCAATAATTAATTTCATGTGAAATTTCAAGGAGTATTGAAGAGCCAAAACAATGTTGAAAAGAAAGAATAAAGTTGGAGGACTCAGTTTCTGATTCCAAATCTTACTACAAAACTATGCTAATCGAGACACATGTACTGGCTAAAGACATGTAGATCAATGGTATAGAAGTGAGAAGCAGAAGCTAGCCCCATGTCTTTGAAAGCTGACTTTTTTCTTAGGATAACAGAGCATTCAACAGAGGAAAGAAAGGTCTTGGAATTGGTGGATACATTCAAAGGAATGAAGTCAGATCCCTACCTCACACCATACATAAAAATTGACTCATAATTGATCAGAGACATAAACATGAGCTAAAAGAATGAAATTTAGGGGAAAACATAGAAATCGATCTTCATGACATTGGTTGGACAAAATTTTTCAAAATGTCAAGCAACCAAACAATAAACTGGACTGTCAAAACTAAAAAATTTTGTGCTTAAAGGTTTAAAGAATGAGAAAAGACAACCCACAGGAAAGAAGTATTTATAAATTATACATCTGTTAAGGGACTTTCACCTCTCTATAAAATATACAAAAGAACTCTCAGAATTCAGTGAGAAGATAAATAACTTAAAATGAATAAAAAAGCAGAGTGAACATTTCTCAAAAAAACAGGTATATAAATGTCCAACAAGCATACATGCTGGATGCTATTAATCATTAGGGAATTGTACAAAGCCACCAAGACAAACCACTTCAAACCACTAAGATGACAATAGACAAAAAGACAAGAAGTGTCACCAGTGTTGTAGAGAAAACTGGAGCCTCCTACAGTGCTGAGAACGAGAAATGGTGCAGACGGTTTGGAAAACCAATTGACGGCTCCTCAAATGTTCCATCGTAACATTGCCACATAACCCAGCAATTCTACTCCTAGATACGCACCCCAAAAGAAGGACAAAACAAAAAACTTATGATGCTTACGACAGCTTTACTCTCAACAGCCAAAAAGTAGAAACAACTCAAATGCCACCAAGTGATGAATATATAAATAGCACATGAGAAATTGGTACAATAAAATATTATCCAGTAATAAAATGAAGAACTTAAACCACAAATTGGATGAGCCTTGAAAACACTGTACTAAATGAAAAGAGCCAAGCACAAAAGGCCACATATTGTAGGCTCACATTTACGCGAACTGGCAGATCAATAGTTAAGAGGTAAATCAGTGATAGCCTGAGTCCAGGCTAGGCAGGGGTGTGGGGTGTGTTTTCTTTTTTCTGTATTATCTAAAAGTAGATATTGACGACAGTTGCACAACCTGGGAAATATCCTAAAACACATTGATGTGTACATTGCAAAAGGGTGAATTTTATGGTATGTCAATCATACCTCAATAAAGCTGATAAAAACAACAACAAAGGAGCTGTCCCTCTCCCGGGTCTAACTCCCGCCCCACCTACCATCCTTTCTACTTTTATTACCACTCTTTTCATTTCTCCTTCTTCCTGCATCCCTGCCACCTGCCCTCCGCCCTCTTTCTCATATCTAGATCACATCTTTCTTTTTTCTCCCTTTAATAGCCATACAAATATGTTTATTGTTCTATATTGAAAGTTTATTTCCCTATACCTAACGGGATAGATATGTCACTTCATATTTGTCACTGGAAAACTTTCTAAAATGTGACCCTTGACTGTTTATTTGGATAGTTAGTTGGCTTTCCTTTGGATGGAGGTGAGAGTCAGATGGTGAATGTGCTAATGGGAAGGTTAACATTGGAAAATGGTTTCAAATCGAATTTATTAAATGTTATTTATTGCACTGGAATGTATCATCCAACCGTTTCTTTTCAATATTTCAGGTCCATTCCTAGGAAGCCTTAATCCCTGCATGTGGTAGGGTCTCCATGGCTCACTCTTCCCACTCCAAAAAAAGATTTGATGAGTGTCTTTCACGGAAGGAGCATAGCGGTATGTAGAGACAGAACGAGATATCTAGATTCAAGGGGAGTTCAAATAACAGTTAACACACCCCAAAATATCTATAGAATAAGGCAATATGGAGTATTGCTATATTCATATTCTATGAAACATTATGCTCCCATACAAACTCAGCAAAATGTGATCATCTACAAGTTGCTTAACTCCCTTTGCATTTCTGTAACAGATGGACATTTAGACCTGTCATGCTTACTGACCTGAGTGTCTATCAGAAAACATTCTTTCTGGTAGAGCTTCACGGCAAGTTCTTTGGAAGATGGCGGGAATTCCTTTTAAAGCAGCATTTATCGCATGCCTCTTCAGGGCAAGTTGTTGTGCCGAGGGGTGTGCTAGGGAAGCAAGAAGGCAGACGAGTCGACCCCCACCAGGAGAAGCTCATTCCAGGAAGGAAACCATTGAAGAATAAAAGTATACCACTCTCGAACCTGGAAAGTGCTGTGTCAGAGATAAATCAAGAGCTCAGAAAGCAAGAGAGATGAGGGGCTTTGGGGGACAGTGTGGGAGAAGCATTTGAGCTTTGACTTGAAGGCTAATTAGGAACTTCCCTTTTTAATGTCAGATTTAAACATTCCCAACTTCACCTCCTGATCGCCACGTAACTACTAACTTTAAATATCTTATCCCTTACTAATAAAAAGATTGGCATGCATATCGGGGAAAAAATAATGGATATATATGGATCAAAATCTTAGCTCTACCCCTATATGACTTTCAAAGCACGTGATTTACACTGAATCTCAATCCTTTCTCATAAATGAGAATAATAAAGCATTTCACAGCACTAGCAGGTTTTCAACAGATAACCTCTTTCCCCTTGCCTCCTTTTCAATCAATCTGAGGTTCAACTCATTCCGTATGTTTACTTTTAACTATATAAAACAATAGCCAAGTGCCACACGACATTGCTTACGTGATACTTGACCCATAAGATTTTAATAACTCTGAAAATTCCTGTCACCCAGTGATGTCACAGCTGTCCTAACAGCACAATTCATTGCTGGGTGTTTGTGGTAATGCCAGTGTGAACAAACCTGCCAGTGGTATAGAAGGTATAGAATGTAAGATCATGTACAGTATAGGATACTTGATAATGAAAAAAAAAATGACTTACAGGTT
>PVHX01011302.1:0-64928 GCA_004024805.1 Geosciurus inauris
GTCTCATATCTCCCTTCCTTCCTCCCTCCCTCCCTCTCTTCCTTCCTTCTTTCCTTCCTTCCTTCCTTCCTTCTTTCCTTCCTTCCTCCCTCTCTCCCTCCCTCCCTTTTCATTCTTTTCTATTTTTCATTTTGGAGAGTTTTTATTGCCATGACTGTAAGTTCACTCATTTTTAAATGTCATATTTTTATTAATCCCTTCTTGTAATTCATTTTCTTTCCAAAAAAATGCAGTTTTCTTTCCACAAGTTTCATGTGGGTCTTCTTTACAATTTTAATCTTTCAACACATTCAATCATTCCTTTTTCTTTTACAACATATGGAATACAGTTAAATAAGTATTTCAATGCTTTTGTCTCATATTGCTAATGTCTGTGTCAATTCTAGGTTGGTTTGAAATTAATGAAATTTTTCCTCCTTATAGGTTCATATTATTCTGCTTCTTTAAAAATCTTACAGATTTTTAAAATTATTACCATAGTCTATACATTGTGAAATTCATGCAGTTTCATGTATTTGATTAATATTTTTTGTTGTTTGTTTTTTAATTCTTATAGTTTTTCTTGAGCTTATTCTAGGACTCAATTAACTTATTTGTAAACAATCTTTCAGAGCACACTCTTGAGATTTTTAGGCAGAACCAAAGCAGAATTTAATCTTGGAATAATTATTTCCCAATATTGAGACAAACATTTTTAGTATTCTACCTACTGCCCCAGGTATTATAAAGCTATCCAGTCTGAATGAGGACAAGGACTTCTCCTAGCCCTGTCTTAGATCTAGCTACTGCTTCTTGTAGTGCCTTTGAGTGGCTGTCTCCTCCATCTTAGCCAGTTCCCAAAACCAGCTGTAGATCACTGCTCTAATGAAGTTTGGAAGAAAACTTTCTGTAAATTTTTGTTCTTTCTCTACAACTCTGCACATCAGTACTCTGACTTGTGAACTTGAGCAGTCTTGCTATCCTCAGGTTCTCAGCTCCATATCCTTAACTTAGTGAATATCCTAGACTCTACTTGAGTATCCTTTTTTCTGAACTGTGACCTGAACACTCCTTGAAGGTATAAGCTGTGGCAATTAGTTCACCTCATTTATTTTACTGCAATATGTTACCTAATGCCAGCTAGATTTTTTAAAAAATAATTTCCTCATAAATTTCATCCATATTTTTGGTTGTTTAGTCTTTTAGTCACCTTTTTTGCCACTGTGGCTTAAAGATCCAACCAGGACAATTATAGAAGAGAAAAAGTTTATTTGAGGGCTCACCATTTCAGAGCTCTTGGTCCATAGAGGCCAGGTCCATTTCTTGGGGCTTAAGGTGAGGCATGAAGAGTGTGGCAGAGGGAAGCAGCTCACATGAAAATCAGGACACAAAGAGAGTGACTCCACTTTCCAGATACAAAATATATAACCCATAGCTATGCCCCCAATGAACCACTTCCTTCAGCCACATTTTATCTACTTCCAGTTACCACCCAGTTAATCTCATCAGGGATTATTTAACTGATTAGGTCAAGGCTATGACCCAATCACTTCTCCTCCAAATCTTGTAGTGTATCACATGTGAGCTTTTGGTGGACACTACATCTAAATCCAAACAATTAGGTAGGAGGGAAAATGTCATCTTTGATATAACATCTTGGTCAAATAAGGAAGTCTAGACTCAAATATTTAGATAATTTCACCTAGAAAGTGAAGGAAGAAAAATGGGTTAAAAGATGATGGCCTGAATATTTTTATGTTGCAACAGAAAAGATGATGAAAAGCCTACAAAAGAACAAAACAGCCATGGGTATAGAAGGGAGAAGAAAACAAAGAGGAAGAATGAGAAGGGTGAATAACAAAGGTTTATGATAGAGACAAGAATGATATAGAAATTAAGTTTTTATATTTGGCATTTATAAAGTAGAGGAAGTTAGCAGCTGTTCATATATTGGAGGAAAAGTGCTAAGTGATAAGATATCCTCAAAGATAAAAGTGTAATGATTAATGGAATACATTTTCAAAAAAGATACTGGATAATACTTCCATTCATGCCCCAGGAATCTGAAAAGGAAGAGAAATAACTGGTACAGATAGAAATACTTTTGTAAATTCAAGAGCAAGGGGAAAATGGAATTTTAGCTAATAGTTTCTAGTTTTCTGTGAATTAGGAGACCAAGTACATGAAGAAAGTGACAAAAATGTGAGAATGCACGTCCAGATAGTGGCTGAAAAGCTGGTGATGCCCAAAAAATCCTAGGAACAATGAAAATCACACTTGGATGAAGACTTGGAGACTATAAATACAATATAATTTAATGGCAGAGTTAGTTTTTTCCCCTTCATTGGACCACTTACAAGTCAAAGGAACAGAGAAGGATGTTGTAAATGGCAGCACAGTTGAAGTTTTGCAAGATATCTGTGATAAAATAGAAAATGGGCAAGATTAGGGTGACAGCCCAAGAAGTTATGAATGAAAAGGAGGAAAGCCAAGACGGCAAGGCTGAGCAGCTTGAGGGCAAAGAGTCAAAGGTGTGGAGGAGTAAACACAGAAAGAGTAAGCTGGTGACAAGCATGAATCCTAGAAATGAGAAATCATGTAAGAGTGAGACAAAGGACTTTAAAATCTCACGACTGGGAATTGTCAGTGATGACCACTAGCTCCCGTGTATGACATAAGACATGGGTCATGCTGATGGGACTGAGATGACGTATTCATTATGGAAATCATGCCAGCTGGATTCCTTGTGCAAACAGACCTTGAGAATCTCAGTATAACTTGAGAGACCTGAAGGAAGAAGGATAACTCATAGTTTATTGCCAAATGCTGAAAAACATGTGAGGAAGTGTTGGCTAAGGGTGGTGAGAGATGTGACAAAACAGTATCCTGAGCACTGAAGAGGACTTTCAGTCAAGTGGAAGACACAATCCTATCCCTACTCCCACTAGTAAGCATGTGGGGAATGAGACAATAAGCTAACTTCTCTTAATATGGAAGTAATAGAAACAGTCTGGAGATCTTTCCACTGAATTTTGCTTATTTTACAAGTATACCTAATGGCTTCAATTTCAAAAAATATTTTCTGATTCTGTTTCCGTATTCTGGGAAGTGCCTTATTTAATGAAATCACACAGAGACCCCTAATAGGCTATCTGCAGAGAAAGAGGGAAAAGCTTTGAGTCACATTAGTCAGTGGGGCAATGCGGATGGCATTTAGGGAAATCTGTCAACAAGTCTCCCTGTGGGTTGATCTAAAATGCAGTGTTAGACTGTTGGGAAGCCAGGGTGCTGTCAGGAATGCATATAGTTCCAAAGGGATTCTGTCACAGGACCTTCATTGAGAGGATATTATGCTTGATTTTGATTCATACACTTTTTTAAAAAACAGACGTTATGCAAATTTATATAATATACCATCATTCCAACATTTGATGTTCCAGAAAGGGACATTTTACATTTCACATGCTAGGGATTATCTCTTCCTCAGCCTCCCTAGAATACACCACCCCCTTAACTCTCTCTCTTCATTTCAGGTCTCCTGTTGATTTCCTGTTTTTGCAACCAGAGTCATAACAGAGGACTCTGGGTACAGAAAGGCTAGCACTTCTAGTTTCTCTGGTATGCTGTCTTCACATTCTTAATATACTTTTTTCTCTGAGTTTGTGCTTTAAAGTGAAGCTCACAGGACAATAGAGAATACCACAGGGACACAGAACCTCTGCTCATAAGCAAGCCCATGTTTCTGCTTCTTCTGGACTGGTTCTGGGTCACCCTTCATTCTACCCAGCACAGCTTCTATCTTTGTCCCCAGCTGGGACAACCAGAGGGTGGGGGATCAGGCATGCTAACCCTGTAGAGTCTTGGAAGGGAACACGGTGAGACCTGATGGTTGTCACCCTGCCCCAGATAGGTAGCACCATGAAATATTACACAGGAGATCTGTAAGGGAAAGCCTCTAACCCACTCCTGATCTAGATAGCTCCCCTCCCCACCTTTCCCCCTTTCTTAAGGGCTGAGTTCAGTTATCTTCAGGGTTCTGGGTCTATCTGACTTGTGACCTGACTTGAATTCCCTGTCTTCTAAAAAGTACAATACTTTGTCCTTGTGACTGGTGGGAGGGAGGAACTACAGCTAATCATAGGACAGGGCCTTCAGTGGCCTGAGGAAGTCCATAATGCCACTTGTCTTTCCAGGCACAAGGAAGTATCATGTTAGGTAGCAAATGAAAAGTACATGTTCCAGGGCAAGAGAGATCACCAAAGAAAGAAGAGATCTATATTTTAGGACCTTCACCAGCATTTATTTCCTGCTATTTGAAAGAACATTGCGGGGCTGGGATTGTAGCTCAGCGGTAGAGCGCTTGCCTTGCATGCGTGAGGCCCTGGGTTCGATCCTCAGCACCACATACAAAGCAATAAAATAAAGACATTGTGTCCATCTACAACTAAAAAAATATTTAAAAAAAAAAAAGAAAGAAAGAACATTGCATTGTGGTTTTGTACTGGGCCCCACAAAGGATTGCAGCCTCTCTTGTGCTAAGTGCTCCGCACAGAGAATTCAAATAGGTATGTCTCTCACAAGAATTTGGCATTCTGCAGAAGGTTCTTAATAACCCAGTCTTCTTCCATAGGTAAATGTCCTCCATATACTTCTGTATTTGTCCTATTTATGACATCACAAGTGCTGGAGACTGGAAATCACATTGGGTGCAAATTAACAAATTGAGCGATCTAAATATAACAAGTGTATAGTGTGTTATAAAACCTGATAGAACTAGGAAAAGTAAATCTAATGGACACATAAAATTTCTCTTCCCCCAATTTGAAGTTTATCCTACCAGGACAGGCAGTCCAATTAGCACCATTGTATTGGTGATTTCTCTACCTCCTCAAAAACCAAATATATAAGTTAATATGAAATGAATGTTGAGTCTGTTTCAGATTCCGTGCTTTAAAGCATGATCTCATTTAGCCATAAAAATCTACTTACAGTTGGAGTTATCATCATTCCTCTCTTACATCAAGAAAACTGCCAAAAAATGTTTGTGCAATGTTATGAAATGGGGTGGAACTGGGTTCTGCATCATGGCTGACATATGGTTACAAAACAATATGTTAATTGGTAGGCTAACTAGACACATCTAAACAGAAAATCCTTGATTTGATAATCATACTTGGATTTTAAAATCTCTTATTTCAGAGATTCATTTTTAAAAATATAAGTTTTATCAATCTTTTATTTAATATGCTATTGTGTTTAAGTTTTAATAATATCTTTCTGGTGCATGATAATTACATAGAAAGTGGATTCTGTTGCATGATATTTGTGTATGTATATGACAAAATTTGATTAGTTTAATCCCCCAGTACTTCCCCAACCTTTCCCCTCCTCCTTTACCCAATTCTCTCCCTCTACCCCTCTACCCTAATGGTCTTCTAGTCTTCCTTGTGCTTTCATAACATCCTTTTTTTGGGGGGGGAGGTTCTGTTTTACTGGAGTATAAATTTTCAAAATAGTTTTTAATTATCTTCTGCAATTAATTAGTGTCTGTCATGATATTTCTCTTTTCATCACGGATTTTAATAATTTGAGTTTATTCTCTCTTTCTTTTCATTAGGGTGGATAAGGGTTTATCAATTTTATTTATTTTTTCAAGGAACCAGCTTTTTGCTTTGTCAATTTCTTCAATTGTTTCTTTTGTTTCAATGTCATTGATTTCAGTCCTGATTTGAATCATTTCCTGTCTTCTACTACTTTTGGTATTAATTTATTCTTTTTTTTGTAGGGCTTTGAGATGTAATGTCAGGTTGTTTATATGTTGACTTTTTATTCTTTTAATGAATGAGCTCAACACAATGAACTTTCCTCTTAGCACTGCCTTCATAGTGTCCCAGATATTTTGATATTTTGTATTGGAGTTCTCATTTATCTCTAAGAATTTTTTTATGTCTTCCCTGATGTCTTCTGTTATCTGTGTGTCATTCAATAGCATATTTTTTAGTCATCAGATGTTGGAACAGCTTTTATTTTTTATTTTGTCATTGATTTCTAATTTTATTCCATTATGGTCAGATAGAATGCAGTGCAGTATCTCTATTTTTTTTTTTTTTTTTGTATTTGCTAAGACTTGCTTTGTGGCATAACATATGGTATATTTTAGAGCAGGATCCATGTGCCACTGAGAAAAAAATGTATTGGCTCAATGATAGATGAAATATTCTATATATGTCTGTTAACTCTAAATTATTGATGGTTTTATTGAGTTCTATAGTTTTGTGGGGAGGGGTTGTTGTTGTTGTTTAGTTTTTGTTTGGAAGTTCTATCCAGTGGTGAGAGAGATGTGTTAAAGTCACCCAGTATTATTGTGTTGTGGTCTATTTGATCCTTGAAATTGAGAAGGGTTTGTATGATATACGTGGATGCTCCATTGTTTGAGGCATAGATGTTTATGATTGTTATATCTTGTTGATTTATAATTTTATTAAGCAGTAGGAAATGACCTTTTTTAATCCCTTCTGACTAACTTTGGTTTGAAGTCCACTTTATCTGATATGAGGATGAAAACACCTGCTTATTTACGTGGTTCATGTGAGTAATACATTTTTTTCCCATCCTTTCACCTTCAGTCTGTGGATGTCTTTTCCTATGAGATGAGTCTCTTGAAGGCAGCATATTGTTGGGTCTTTTTATAAAATCCAATCTGCCAGTCTATGTCTTTTTATTGATGAGTTTAGGCCATTAATATTCAGGGTTATTAGTGAAATATGGATTGTACTCTGGGTCATTTTGGTTTAGTTTTGGTTTTTAATTTTACTTGCTTTTTCCTTTGATTGGCTTTTCCTTTACTGAAGTTCTTCTCTTTGTTGATTTGCATTGTTGTTTTTCATTTCCTCCTCATGGAATATTTTGCTGACAATGTCCTATAGTTTAGGCTTTCTTGTTACAAAGTCTTTTAGCATTTGTTTATCATGGAAGGTTTTTATTTCATCATCAAATCTGAAGCTCAATTTTGCTGGATATAAGATTCTTGGTTGGCATCCAATTTCTTTCAGACCTTGGTATACATTGTTAGAAGATCTCCTAGCTTTGAGGGTCTAGGTTGAAAAATCTTCTGAGATCCAAATTGTTTTCCTCCTATACATAATCTGGAACTTTTCTCTTATGGCTTTAAAAATTCTGTCCTTATTCTGTTGAAATTTTGTACATTTATTGTCCTTTAAGCCTTTTATATTTAATTTTCCAATTCATTCATGACTTCTTTTTTCATTTTTTTTTCTCCTTTTTCATTTTCCCCTATAACTTACACATATCAGAAGTCATTGCTTGAGCTGGTATGTTGAATGTTTCCCCTGTTTTCTCCCAGCAGTTTTTACTGGTCTTCTACCTGCTTATGGTCTTATACCTGTCTTTGATCAATTTTAAATTGGCTTTTGTAGAGAGAGATAGGGATCTAGTTTCATTGTTCTACATGTGGATATTTGGTTTTCCCACAGCCATTCATTGAAAAGTCTTTTTTTCCAACATAGGATTTTGCATCTTTGTCAAGATGTAGGTTTGTCTCTGTGTCTTCTATTCGACCCCATTGGTCTATGTGTGTGCTTTTACACCAGCACTGTGCTGTTTTGTAAATATATCTATATAGTTTAGTTTAAAGTTGGTGTTTTGATGTCTCCAATATTGCTCTTTTTTTCTCAGAATTGTTTTAGCTCTTCTATGTCTTTTATTTTTCTATGCAAATTTAAGGACTGATTTTTCCAGTTTTGTGAGGAAGTTCCTTGGTATTTTGATGTGGATTGCATTGAATCTATAAATTGCCTTTGCTAATATGGTCATTTTAACAATATGCATTCTTCTTATCCATGAACACAAGAGATCTTTCCAAGCTGAGTGCTGTGGCGCATGCCTGTAATCCCAGCATTGTGGGAGGCTGGGACAGGAGGATCGCGAGTTCAAAGTAAGCCTCAACAGTGGCGAGGCACTAAGCAACTCAGTGAGATCCTGTCTCTAAATAAAACAAAATAGGGCTGGGGATATGGCTTAGTAGTTGAGTACCCCTGGGTTCAATACTCGGTACCAAAAAAGAGAGAGAGAGAAAGAGAGAGAAAGAGACAGATCTTTTTCCATCTTCTGATGTATTCCTCATTTTTTTTTTTAAGTGCACTGCAGTTTTCCTTGTAGAGGTCTTTTACTTCCTTGGTTAGGTTTTATTCTTAAGCATTTTTTAAGTTGTGAATGGATTTATTTTCCTGATTTCTTTCTCAGCAGGTTCATTATTGGTGCATTAAAAACCTATTGATTTTTATATATTAATTTGTGTATCATACTACTTTGCTGAATATATTTATCAGATCTAGAAGTCTTCTGGTGAAAGCTTTATGTTCTTCTAATTATAGGACCACAATATCTGCAAATAGGAATACTTTAACTTTTTACTTTCATATTTGTATCTCTTTTATTTATTTAAGTTGCATAATTGCTTTGGCTAAAATTTGAAGTACTATATTAAATAGAATGAGGCATTTTGCCTTGAATGAGACATTTTGCCTTTCTCATTCCATGAGAATGGACATTTTGCCTTGTTCTTGATTTTATAAAAAATGCTTTAATTTTTGTTTCCCCATTTAGTATAATGATGACTGCGTTGAGGTAGGTTCTTTCTATCCTTATTTTCTTCAGGGTTTTTATTATGATGAGTCATTGAAGTTGGTTAAAAACTTTTTCTGTATCTATTGAAATAATTATGTGGTTTTTTTCCCCTTGAACCAATTTATGTGATGTGTTTATTTATACTTATTAGTTTACATATGTTGAACCCTCCTTGTAACCCTGCAACAAAACCAACTTAACCATAATGAAGGGCTTTTTTTAATATGTTGAATATGTGTTGCATATATTTTATTAAAGATTTTTAAATATATATGCATCAAGGATATTGGTCTGTAATTTTCTTTCCTTGATGTATTCTTATCTTGTTTTGGTATCCTGGTGATACCAAATACTTCAGAAAATGAGTTTGGAAGTGTTACATCCCTTTCCATTTCATGTAAAATGTGAGGAAAATTGGTGTTAGATATTCTTTAAAGACTTACTAAAATTCATCTATAATCCATCTTTTCCTGGGCTTTTCTTTGTTGGAAGATTTTCTATTTACTACTATAATCTCATTGTTTCTTCCTGATCTATTTGGGTTATATAACCTCTTGGTTCAAATTTGGTAGTTCATTTGTGTCTAGGAATTTACAAATTTCTAGATATTCCAATTTATTGAAATATGTTTTTGAAATTTCCCCTAGAGATCCTCTGATTTTCAGTGGTATTTGCTATAATATACCCTTTTCTATTTCTAATTTTATTAATTCCTATCTTCTCTCTCTTTTGGCTATTTTGGCTAAGAATTAATCAGCTTGTTTATCTTTTCAAAGAAACACCTGTTTGTTTCATTGATCCATTTTATTATTCTTTTATTCTCTATTTAATTACTTTCAAGTATAATCTTTATGTTTTTCTCTCTACTGTTTTGGGGAGTGGTTTATTCATGTTTCTTTGTGAGCTTGAGA
Organism: Geosciurus inauris; assembly: GCA_004024805.1. NCBI lineage: Eukaryota > Metazoa > Chordata > Mammalia > Rodentia > Sciuridae > Geosciurus > Geosciurus inauris. The sequence continues at coordinate 9,537 of PVHX01011302.1, forward strand.
TGAAATATTGGGTTATTTATTGGAGATCTTTCTAATTATTTTATGTAAAAACTCATTTTTATAAACTTCCCTCTTAAAACTGCCTTGACTATATTCCACAAACTCTGATGTGCTGTTTTTCTATTCTTGCTTGATCCTAATAATTTTTTCTCCCTTTATTTCTTTGATGACTCATTCACCATTCAAATGTGACTTATTCAATCTCAATGATTTTTATAGTTTCTGGACTTTTTCTTGCTGTTAACTTCTGATTTTATTCAGTATGATTTGATAAAATGCAAAGAATAATTGCAATTTTTGTATTTGGTAAGGCTTTTATGGCATGATATGTGATTTGTATTAGAGAAAGTTTTTTGAGCAACTGAAAAAAAGGTGCATTCAGTCATTGTTGGATGAAACATTCTGTAGTTGTTAAGTCCATTTGATCAAAAGTTTATCAATGAAGTATCTATAGATTTTATGTCTAGGTGATCTATTAGTAACAATGATGTATTCAGGTCACCTACTGTGATTGTATTGGGCCTATACCTCTCTTCTTATCAAATGTTGTTTGTTTTATGAAGTTAGATGCACGAAAATTTGGGGCATAAGTGTAGAAAGCCGTCCATGGACTATGTGGACTATCAGCATTGCAGCAGGTAAGGGGATAGGTCTGGCAATGGGAACTTCCTGTGGCACCCCCACAAGGATAGACTGCTTAATGCAGGTGAGCTTCCTCCTCAACTCTGCCAAAGATCCCACACAGCACCAGACATGGGCTGACCTGCTGTATTGCACAGCCCCTCAGAAATAAGTATGACCTGCCAAGATGCCAATCAACCTGCTGACTGCAAGACACCAAGAAGCAAGTCTCTGCCCTTGAAACCTTATCCCTGCCTTTGATGTACCCTTTTTAATAAAACATAGGAGCCATTTTGTCTTGTCTTGCCCAACCCCTGTGTAGGCTACGATCTATCAGGGGTTCCATACTTTCAAAACTTTAATTCTGTCTTTGTCTTTTGTTCTTTACTAATTATTCCAGACTTTAATTTCTCAGGTGGCTTACAACCTCCTTGGCAGGAAGAAGAACCCCTCGAGACGCTGGCCATCTTCCCATACATAAGTATTTACAATCATTATATCTTCTTCTTGAACTGTTCTCTTTACCAATATGTAGTGACTTTCTCTTTTTTGACTAATGTTGGCTTAAAATCTACTTTGTTTAACATAGAGATGGCTATTCCTGCTTGTTTTCAGATTACATGGAATATAATTTTCCATCCTTTCATTTTCAGTCTGTCAGTGTCTTTGCTGATAAAGCATGTTTTTAAGAGACAACATACAGTTGTGTCTTACTTTTTTTGTATTATCATCAGTCAGTGCCCTCTAATTGGAGAATTAAGACCATCTACTTCTATCCTTTTGTTGTTGTTGTTGTTGTTTGTTTTGAGACAGGGTCTTCCTAAGTTACTTAAGGTCTTGCTAAATTGCTGAGGCTGGTCTTGAATTTGCAATCCTCCTGACTTCACCTCCTGAGTCACTGGGATTACAGTAATATGCCACCAAGCCTGGCTCAGTGTTGATATTGAGTGGTATTTATTAATTCCTGTCATTTTGTTTTACTTAGAATTGATTCATTCCCAATTCTCATTTGCTTATCTACTCTTTTAATGAAATTCATACTTCCACTTGCTCTTGTGGTTATTTTTTCTTCTCATTCTTCTGTATGTAAGATTAATGTAAGAATCTTCTGCAGTGCAGTTAATGGTCATAAATTTCTTTATTCTTCTCTTAAGAGGTTTAATTTTTCCTTCAATTCTAAACAATAGCTTTTCTGGGTATTTTAATCTAGGTTTTTAGTTATTTTCTTTCAGGGTTTGAAACACATGGTTCCATGCTCTTCTGACCTTTAAAGTTTCTGATGAGAAACCTGCTGTTATTCTGATGAGTTTTCCTTTATAAGTGACTTAGTGATGCTCTCTTACTCCTTTTAAAGTCTTTTATTCTTCATGGTTGACATTTTAAATAAAATATATATTATGGAGAGGCTCTTTTCTTGCCATATTTGTTTGGAGTTCTAAATATCTCCAGTACCTACATGACTACCTCATTCCCAAGAATAGGAATTTTTTTTTATTATTATTTTACTTAATAAGTTTCCATGCCATTAGCCTATATCTCCACTCTTTCTTCAAGATCCATGTGTCTTAAATATAGCCCAAATTATTTTTTAAAGAATTTTCTGCTTGCAAAATACTTGAGTTTTAGATACTTTTTTTCATACAGCATTGTGTTATACATTTAGAGAAAATTAGCAAAATGAAAAATCTATTTTAAATAGCAAATGTCTATTTTACAAGGAGGATTCTAATTCCTAAGATATGGAATCAACCTAGATGCCCATCAACAGATGAATGGATAAAGAACATATGATGTATCTACAGAATGGAGTACTATATAACTAACCATAAATGAAAATTAAATCTTGTCATTTACAGCAGAAAGAAAAATACTAGAAGACATTATACTAAGTGAAATAAGCCAGAAAAAGAAACAGAAATACTACATGTTCTCTCTGATGTACAAAAGCTTTAAAAAAAAGTTTACCTGAAAGTAGAATGGTGATTACTAGAGATTGGGAAGGGTGTGGGAGAGAGGTGGAAAAAGTGAAGCTGGATTTGATCAACACAGCTCTGTGCATATATGGAAATATCACACTGAAACCTACTACTATGTACAATTAATATGTGTTAACAAATTTTTGAAGATCCTAGCTGCAGTTAATTTATTAAGTTGATTAGAATAAGAAATCAATTTGTTCAAAACTGAAATAACTGTGTACTCACAGATTATTAAAAATTAATTTTAATTTATTGTGTGATTTTTTCACTTTAAATTGAGATGGGGCATGATTTTTTTCTTCCTGTCTTGTTTAAAGGCCCTCAATATTTTAGGCAAATGATAGAAACAGCTGGAATATGTTATCAATAAATATGATTAAACCAAAGAAAAAGATAAACTTCCATAGATAAAGAGAGGGGGAAAAATTATCTTTGAAAGAGAAGTTTATTTCTAGCATCTTACAGTTGGTTCAGTCCAGAATGTATGCTTTCAATTCAAGAAAGGAAAAAACTTTAAGAGGTAATTGATGAAGCAGAGATACCATTTAGATCAAACAGATACTGTTTATACTGTTTAAAGGGTAAAGATAAAATATGTTTTTATTATAGCTTTTAGCTTACTTCAATATCATTGCTTTACAATTGACAAAGCACTCCAAAGGAGCAATAATGACTTGAGATAAAGACAGTGCACTCTACTGATGCTGTCTTGTCTTTCCCTCCTATAAAGGGTATTCTCATATATATCAGTTTTTACTGATACACTGGAGGCCAAATTGCATACTTTCTCTATGAACAATGAAAGCAGGCATATGTGCATGAAATAAAAAGGGATGCTATAAACAGATACTTCTGATTCATTACTATTCTTTTATTAACAAATGCCTCCATTAAAGAGATTATGAGGTTGCAAAAAGCAATTGAGAATGATATAGTCCAATCCTAAATTTCACTTTGTAGTGATTTGCCTACAGTGGGTTCTGTTCTTGCTGCTTTTAGTGACTGCACTGGTTCATTTGTATATTGAATTATGCCTGAGCTTTCTCCAATAGGGCTTTGTGGATTACCTTTTCTAGTGGGAAATGATGATTACAATTAAGTGGAGAAATACACATCTCACCTTCTAATGTATCTCACAGTGGAATAATTTGTGCTAAAGTGCCCTGTTTCTTAAATGGTTAGTTTGTAATCCAATCTTTTGTAATATAACAATAAGCTTTTTCAGCAGTCAAGACTCCAAAACATACTGTTCACATCGTTCTAATGTTAAACCAGTATTTTACTTTTGAATAATGAAATTTTAACCCTCTGAATTTCCAGGGAGATCCCCAAAGTGTTTCCTTTAAGTTTTAAATGAAAGGAAAAAAATATGGATAATATCACTTATGTTTTAGAGCTTACAAATTTTTGGTTTTATCTGGGCTTATAAAATTTTTATTTTGGATGTCACGGTCAGAAGACGTTTATGTCTGTTTTCATGGTTGAAACTTAAAAAAAGGGTTGATAGGACCTATTCTAGAGAAAAGCAGAACTTGGATAATCACAGTTGCTAAAGGCACCCGGGGCTTTAGAATGAGGACTCACATTGATACCTTCCAGACTCAGGAAACGAGGAGTATTAAACAGAATTGGCTTCTGCTGGAATGAGAGGTAGGTATATAGTAGAAAAAAATTATTTTATAAAACTTATATAAATTTAAACCTCCATCTGTTCTTTGAAATTTACCATAGTAGTGTATTTATATTTTCTTCACATTGTATGTTTAATAAGCTTTAAAAAAAGTTTCTAATAGTCAATATTTTAAATGTTAACTTAAAAACAGAAGTAAATCCTGTAAAATATAATTTTATTTTAAAATTTAGTTTTTGTAAGATTTAGAATTGTGTATTTCCAAAATAACACATAAGTTGTTTTTCTTGTACATTCCTAAGAACTTGAATAACATAAAATTATAAAACAAAGAATAAAAGAATCATAAAGGTCTTAATGAGATAAAATTGTTCATTCTTTTTATTTTTTGAAACTTTCCTTTGTTTCAAAAAATGTGATTTTACTATTTATGGTTATTTTTTTTCCCCTCAAAATTTGTCATTTTAAAGGGAGTCTCCTAGGTAACAGCAAGAGATTACAGATCTTAAAAAATCTCTATAAATAAAATAAAATGAGGGGAAAATGCAAGCAAATAATCTCAACAGCTACAAACAACTGTTCTATTCTTTATAATTTTTCTGGTTTTTCATTTAATTTTAGTAGTTATCTTTAAGTCTTTTTTTTTTAATTTGGGGGTATATTGTATTTATTTAAATTACTAAATACTTTCGTTTTAAGTACTTCATTTTCTATTTGTAGATCAGCTCAATATCCATTTATATTCAATCTTATGTTTGTATTTTTATTTTATAACTTTAATATTTTATCTGAAATTTATTTTAGTGTATGAAATAAGAAGAAATTACAACTTGGACTTTTGTAACAGAGGACCTTGACTCCAATACAATTTTTTAAACAATGTATCTCCTACTATTTTTCAATTTTTCATATTTATGGATTTACTATCTTGAATAAAGGAAATTTATTATTTTATGGTATGTTCTGCAATTGTTACATACTATGGTGATTTTCTGATACTTAAAATGCTTAGAAAATTTATCAGTTTAAACCTTCTAGAAAAAAGTGTATAACCTCCCCAGATATGTGTACATTTCAATGAGATTTTCACAAAATGACCCAAATAGAAAATAAATTTATATTTATCTGTATAAATAAACTCTTCCTGTATCTACTCTATTTTAAAATATTATGTATTTGCATTTTCTTTTTGGTGTGTGTGTGTGTGTGTGTGTGTGTGTGTGTTCAGATATACAAAGCTTGTATTGAGTTAATTAGTTCTATGTTTCTATTTCCTAATTTATTGGTTTATGCTTTTATATTTCTTTTCTTGAAGTGTTTTTGAACACTTTGGATATCTTGAGACTGTTTTCCTGACAGGTGAACACAACTTTCCTTCTTTCTAGAGAAAGAATAGTTAAGAGAAGTTTCCTAGATGTGAGAGCAAAACTAATATCTAAGACAAAGATTTCCAAATTTCTAAATTGCAACCTTTAAATATTGACAATTCATAAAATATGTTATTTTAAAATTAATTAATAAAAGTACTAAATTTTTTTCTATAATGCTATATTAAGGATCATAATCAAAATTATAGCTTTATATTTCTAGACTGTTCTAATTAATAATACGATTTATTTCTTATATTTCAAGTTTCGAAATGTGGTGTTTGCATTTAATGTTTATTAAACAAGTTGCATTAATGTTTTAATTTCCACCTTGAAACACACATTACTTTTTAAGAATCCAATGTGTATATAATTGAATTAATCAAATCCCTTAGTTTGCAATATATTATCATTAACCCATAAGTACCCTTCTTTCATTTTATTTTGTTTACTTCTAAATAATATACTGAACATGTGAGAACTCAGCATGTGATTTAAGAATTAGATGACCATCTGTAACTAAGAGGGTGCATTTTCCTTTATGTTCCTTCCCTAAGTAGTTCCCTTGTCTCCCTCATATACATGGACATTTGTGAGCTTATTTATACACAGCCAACTAAAATTTTTACATAATCTAGTTTTGAGCTCTATATAAAGTGTATCATCCTACTGTTTGTGATCTTTTATTCAATGTTATCATAAGATATTTGCTCATGTTATTGTACATAGCTATAATACTTTCATTATTTCTGGTATGAATTTTCCATTGTGTGATTATAATGCAATTTATTTATCTATTTATCTTCTTTATGAGATGTATGTTTTTTCAGGGTTTTTCACTATTCCAAAATTTTTTTTCCTGAACATTAATTTTGCATAACTCCTGTTGCACTTTTGAAAGAATTTATCTTGCACAAGTATTTAGAAATCAAATTATTTGTTCATAGGGGAAGCAAAAGATCATTTTTACAAAACAATGCCAAAATGTTACCATTACTGATTATTTCAGTGTATGCTCCTACCAGTATAAGTGACTTCAGGTACACACCTCATCTGTAAAATTCAATAGTCAGACTTCTTTGCTCAATAACCTTTCATGCTATCTCTGACTTGAAACAATATTCTTCACAAGTAAAGGTCTAGTTCATGGTTATCTATTCTTTTCTGTTGACAATTGTCTATCCGTTAAATCACTGCCATGCTATTTTAATGTTTTTGCTTTAGAGTGTGCTTCTAGTACCTTCCCATCCAATTTTTTCTTTCCACAGAGAGATTTGAGTATTTTGGGCCCTTTGGACTTTCAGGCAAATTTTAGAAACAGTTTAACAATTTAAGAAGAAACTTATTTGAACTACCTTGAATCTAGACGTAGGTAGTTTGACATGCTTCAAATATTAAGTATTCCTATGCATGAACATTAAATATCTCTTCAATTATAAAGTGTTCATATAAAAGTTACTGTGTAATAATGTAATTTTATATGAAAGATAGAAGTTACATTATTTAAAGTTTGTATTAATTTAGTTATTTTCATATGGTTACAAAAGATATGTAAAATCCAATTTTGGTATTTATTTTTTATTTGATTATTGGAAAGTTTACTACAATATGTCTTTATACATATATATGGACTATAATACAAAATTAGTGGTATTACAAAAATAATATACCTCATTATTGTCAACTCATTTGATTTTGATAACTAACATTGATAATGTTTTTAAGAATCTCATCAATTTCATTGTCTTTATTTTATGTTTATGACATCTTTATTATATTTGTGGCATTGTATTTATGACATATTATATATGTAATGAAATTGTTTTGTTTTTTGAAGAAAAAATTCATTTTTGAGCTTCATCAAAGATTGTATTTATGTAAACATGGGGGAGCAATTAACTCTTTTTCTTTAAATTATTCAAACAGAATTCAATCTGCGTTCTTATTTTGCTTGTAGTAACTCCACAACCCTTTCTAACCTTTTATCTTAACTTCTTCAGTTATATCTCTACAAACATTGTGTACTAGCTGGATTGTTATTAGAGATATGTTTTAATGTTTGTATTTATACTGTTAGCTTCTTGGGAAGAACTGTGCCTTACATTTTTTTATGTTCTCTAAGTAATTTTCAATTGTTCTCAACATTAGAAAAAAAATTTAGTACTTTTATTAATTAATTTTAAAATAACATATTTTATGAATTGTCAATATTTAAAGGTTGCAATTTAGAAATTTGGAAATCTTTGTCTTAGATATTAGTTTTGCTCTCACATCTAGGAAACTTCTCTTAACTATTCTTTCTCTAGAAAGAAGGAAAGTTGTGTTCACCTGTCAGGAAAACAGTCTCAAGATATCCAAAGTGAAAGCAGTTGAAGAAATGTTTGCTAAGATTATTATGTCTTCCATAAAAATTAGCACAGGTGCTACCCATTTTTCACAAAATAAATTCCCAAAGCCTAGACACTACTTATTCACCATAAAGATCATGATTTACACTTCCACTAAGATGGTATTAAAGCTTCACATGATTCAAGTCTAGCCAGGAACCAGAGAAGTGAACTAATTGGTTAAGTCTGCTCAAGGTGACAAGCTGCCGCCTGGCAGACAAAACATTTAGAAACCAGGCTGAACATGCTACATCTGATTTTTCTCCGAATGTAAGAAGAGATCCAGAAGACTGGTCTGTTTACTGGCAGCGCAGCATGTATTCCCATGCTGATCCTCAGATCCTCTGAGATGAGGGTACTCAAGAGTAAGAAGGCAGCTCCTCCCTAAGAATCTTTGACTAATTGTTATAAAATTATGAGTGTTACAAAGTAAAGTTTGACACAGAGAATGGTCATAATTTATCACAAATATAATATTTAATAGTTATTTAAAAATTCTTTTTAGCTTGATATAAAAAGAAAGAAAGCAAACAGTAGTCTAAATTATAATACAGTACATTCTTTCTAATTTAATTTCCTAATAGAGAATATAAATAGTCCACAGGTGTTAGTGGCTTCACAGACACCATCTAAACTCTTCCAGAAAAATCTTTGAAAAGGAAATATTAGTGTGTAGATAGTGGGAATCTCTCCACTTGGCTACCTATTTTCTTTTATGCTATGATTAGCAGTCTATGTAATCATTCATTCATTTTTGGATCTGTGTGGCCTCTAGTGGTATAATGAAAAACTGTACCATGACAATATTATAATCTTTCACAGATCTATCTCCCAAGATTAAGAACTCTAAAAAATGCCAAGTATTGTTTTAATATAAAACAATAAAATATACATTATTTTGACATAATATGATGCTTTTATATGCTCTCTAGACATATTTTTACAGAAAAATATATATAAACAATTATTATGTTTTTATTCATTTTGCTTCTTATATTTTTCTTGAAGATCAGTGTCAATAGTTTATAAGCCATTTCCCTTAGTTTAATAACAATTCTTTTTCTAAAGAATATAATCAATTTTTAAAAATATAATTAGCATTGTTTTAGGCATTTGACCTTTAGCGCAAAATGAAAATGTAACTCAAAATATGCATTTTGTAGATGACCTGATTTCTAACTATAATTCTGAAACTGTTATAAACCATAATACTAGATCTTGCAGAATTAATAAGCTGGTAAAAAGATATCAAAAGGAATGTTCCAATATATTGTTCAAAATGAAAAACTGCCTTTTGTGCCTTTTTTGTCTCTTGGTTCATAGCCACTGCATGTTGAAAGACCTTAAATGGTAGAGGATTAAGCTTGTGAACTAATTAACTAATAAGTTCCTCAAGAAATATTGGAGTAGCAAGTTTGTATCTTCAAAATGTATTACCGTTTCAACTTCATGTTATATTTTAGTGAATTGAATCTATTCCCATTCTGACAAAGAAGAAATAACATTGACTCTAAAGGGGACTTCAACAAATAGGAGACATGCATAACTTGCCACACCAGGCAATTTGGCATTACTATCTTGACATGTGGACCTCACACAATTCAGGGATTACAACTGGGACTGCCAGGAAGTTTTTCCATGACACTCTTTTCCCTTGTTTTAAAACCTTATAGATAGCAATCCTAAAAAATGCCAAAAGCAGATGGTAATATGTTCCACAGTTAAAGTATTTTCAAATTTATTACGAAGTATTTGCCTGCTGCTAGAGTTAATTCACTAGACTACAGATTTCAAAGACATTTCCTAATTCATCATGTTTACTAGCACAATTCCCCTCAGGTTTTAATGAAGGAGTTTATAACTAGAGATTAGAAGATAAAGACAATGTTGTATTTAGTGAGAAGCACAGAGTGATAAGAAAATACAAACTAGATGTCTACTGATGCCCTTTTCAGGAGAAGATTATCCTGCAGCTTTATCACACTTACATTTTATAGAATAGTTGAAGAAAATGAAGCATAGGAATATGTCAGCTATGTGCTGGCAGTTACTGGAAATGGGTTTTTGATTTAGTTGCCAACTGAGAATTCAGAAACAAAATAAAAGCTTTCCATGGCCATCAGCAACTATGACTTCCTAAATAAGAATAATGAATATTATCTATATAAATGATTCCCATGTTAATTCATCCAAGATCTTTTAGAGCCAGAATAGCATTATTTTAATAGACTTCTGATGGTTGAACATCTAACACTGAAAAGTCACTTGTATACACAAATAAAACTGTGTTATGTAAGACTCTGAGAAAAACACCATTCCTGTAATGAAATTGACAAAACAAGGGTGAGTACTCTGAGAAAGCAAAATTCTCCACAGTTGCCAGTCTCCTGCAATGCTGATATTATCAGTGTTTAGTGGTGGGGGAAATTCATCTGTCTTTGGCTGAAGAAAATTTTTGGATCCAATGGGAGTGATGAGAAGGGTGTACTTCAAGGAAATGATTTATAATTGGTATATATTTAAGTCAGTAAGAGACAGCTGTCATGTTTGAATTTCTATTTAAATCTATTCTTCTGTCAATATTGTTGACCATGTTAATGTTTTTGTTATTGTCATTATCTTAAAATATGGGCAAAAACAAATAAGTTAGTATATTAATTTCCATAGTATATTAATATAACCATATTCATGTTGTGCATTTCACTTGTTATGGTCAATACTTTGGTTAAAATAGAGGCAATATGAGACTAGTATCGGGACTGGATAAACTTTCTGGGGAAATGCTTATCAGTCATACTTCCATACCATAAATAAAACTACATCAATAATTCAGACATTGATTATTCACTTCGTTCATTTTGGAGTATTAGAAAGACTGAAAGCAGTCAATAATTATATTGACTTACTAAAACTTCAATAATAAACATTTTGGTTTTAATTTGCTACTATAACATTTCTTATCTTTCCTTTTCCATGGATATGCAGTATGTGTGTGTGTATTTGTACCTGTGTGTATGCTTTAAAAAACTGATATTCAGAGCTGGGGTTGTAGCTCAGTGGCAGAGCACTTGCCTCGCATATGAGAGGCACGGGGTTCAATTCTCAGCACCACATATAAATAAGCAAAATAAAGATCCATTGACAACTAAAATAATATTTTTTAAAAAAAACTGACATTCATAAGTACATAAACCATTATACATATACATGTTTATTTACATACACATGGATACAAGTATCAGTTTAGTACAGCAGTAAAGTTATAGGGAAGTTTTTAAAATAAAATATTCTTAATATCAGAGAATTTTCATTTAGATTTTAACACCAATGCTTGGTTTTCAACCAATCACTACACCCCTGAGAAGCCCTAAAACTCAGAGACTATTCACAGAACTTTGGAAAATACTGCTCCATAAGTGTTCAGAGGTTCACTTTTTGAGATAAATATGGACTTTAACATTAAAAAAAATCTAGGCTAATATTACCTTAGAACTATTTCTGCATTCACTAAATCAAATAAATTCAATTAAAATTTAAAGTAGCTGGAAAGATGTAGCAAGTCGGAATTCATCTCAAGAATTTGGAGATATTTTATTTAAATTATTATTTTATATAGAATTTTCCATCATTTCAACACAGGGTTATCTCAAGTAGGTTTCTCTGTTTTCCTATAAAGAGTGCTTGTGTGTAAATTTCTTTCAATGAATATAGAATAATATAGACAAGAGTGAAAGATAAGTTTCATTACAAATGGCCAAAACGGTGCCTCCTCAAGTGGGAGAAATTCTAAGAAATTCTAAGCTTTGTGTTTTGGATACTATGGAAAGCCTTGAAGTAAACTGCTTTTCCTAGACCTTTCTTCTTTGACAAAGTTCAGCTTGACTTTCTAAATAAGATTAATGCTTATGGTCGAGACAGATTATTCTGATGTCAGTCAATGCACTACTCTTTCCTTGGTTACTGAAACAATATTGGTACTGGCAGGTATAAAACACATTTTCCAACACAAGCAGACAGTGAGTTCAGTTTGGAATCTGAATCCAAATTAGGTCCTGTATTAATTGCAAATGGTAAAAACCTTTGCTTTAGTTTTCTAATTAAGATTAATGATGGTGGTTTGAAGAGCTGATACTAAGACCCTGGCATTAACAGCAATCATTTTTCAACTGTGGCAAACATGTTTTCCTTTGAACTAGTTTTTAGTCCAAAATGGAATTGGCACTAGGTGGAGATGAGAGGTGCAGAAGATGCTCTCCCAGCACTCTTTAAAACTTAACCACAAATACATGGAACACACAAAAATTTCAGAAAAAAAATCTGATTATGGCTACACATTCCCAAATAAAATCCGCTCTCCCAAAAAGTGCATGGGAAACAAGGGACTCCATGATCTTAAATGAGATTCTATTAAAAGTTATAAATAACTGGTAAAAATAAATGTCCCCAATTAAAGTGCTTCTGGATATCTGTTGATTGTGAGTGAGATGATTTACGCAGAGTGCACAGCCGGAGCACAGACACACCATCTGGAATTACTAACCAAGAAACCCATAAAATCATCGATGTATTACATGACTTACTGTCAGGCCTCCATGGAGTTGGTATCATCAGATTATAAAGCTTCACATTCAGACCACTTTAGAACTTGCTTAAGACAGAACATGTTTCATTCAAAAAAGACTCCCTTTTTGGATTGTGTTGTGAATGCTCTGAAAAATAATTCCTCAGAGCTAGATGAAAGAAAATCTGGGGAAACAGCTACCAGTAAGTTTTTCTCCCAGCTGCTTTGTCAGTTTTAGACAACCACAGAAATTATACAGTGGATTTTGTTCCACAATCAGTAACACACGTCATGTCTGAAAATATAGACTTCTTTGGAAAGATGATTGCTTGGTGCCCTTAGGATTTGGAGGAGGTGGTTAACTTTTTTTTTCTTTTACAATTTTATGAATACAAGAGAGCTTTTGTGTGCCAAGACATACATGTTCTTTAGGCAAACAAAAGTGGAAAATTTTAGCACATTCTGCATTAATAGAAACAGAATTGAATTTGCCTGAGTTCTGTTTATGAATGGCATTATTTATACAGCTGTGATTGTATTGAAACATGACAATATGGGAAAAAAAGTCTACATTCATTGAATTAACCAGCTGACTTCTGTTTTTTGAATGCATACTCACACAAAATGTAAAGCATCAATTTTCTAAAGATATTGAATGCTTTTAGAAAATATTTCAATATTGTTTTCTTATTACTTCTTTTGAAATTTGGTTTGATCTGTTGAAATGGATTGTATATGCAGATTTATTTTATTAACACATATTGTCCTCCCTTCTAGTGTGAAGACCCTGTTCTTTAGTCCTAAACAAGGAAAGAATTATTTTCTGATTTTGTAGTCAGTCTTGAAATGGATTGGCTAAAAAGAACCTATGGATAATTATCTAAAAAGCATCCCAAAGGATATCAAGATTTTTCAAGCTATTCCTTTTGAAATGGGCAGAATAGTTTTTTTTTTTAAAGAAAAATCACTTCTTCTCTAAAATAGAGGGTAGAGTCAAATTCCTATTTCTATGAAATCTATATTAAACTACTGTTGATTTAAATCCCCTTTCTCTATAACCACTGCCAATGCTGATCTATGTTTCACAGTATACTTAATAGGCTTCCTCAGCCCTAGACAAATGAAAACTGTAAACAGATATTTTAAACAGCAGTAAAGAGCACCCAGAAGTGAGCAGGAGCAGTGTTGCTCAGGTGACCAGATGTGGCTGCAGTGAGCCTTGCTCAGTTATAAACTGTCATTACATTTCTCCCCATCTCCATCACTGTCATGTCCCACATACACCAACAAAGTGCGTGTTCTTTAATTTTTGAATAATATCAAAGTTTCTATGCATAAATTGTTGACCTTTAAAGAAGCTAATTGACAAAACTTACTATTAATCTATTGACTTGCTTTTTTAATAGCTTTTCTCCCCCCACCATTATAGGGTCCTTCTTGATAGGCATTTGCCCTTACCAAGTTTGTTCTAAGACAGCTGGGATTTTCTTTTTTATTTTGTTTCTATATCTCAAGTTCCATGCTCTGTAAAGTTCCACTTTGTAAAGTTCCATTTGGCATTAGTTTCGAAGTGATGCTGTAACCAATTTCCACAAACTTCTTATCTTAAAATAATACATATTTATTGCTTTGTTTGTCTACACATACCAGATACAACATGGGTTACACCAAGCTAAAATTAAAGACCAAAGAGGGCTGCATAATTTTTCTGTTGGCTCTAAGGCAGAATGTGTTTCCTGGCCTTTTACTGCTCAGTGAATGTCCTCCTTCCTCCATCATCAAAGCCAGAAACTCCCTCTCTCTGCCCACTTCTTCTTTTGTTACACATTTTTCTCAGACCAGAACTGGAAATTTCCTTGCTTTTAAAGACTCAAGTCAGTAGATTGCCCCCTTATTCCACATGATCTGGAATAAGCTCCCAATATCAAGGTCCTCGCTTTAAATCACATCTACCAAATTCCTTCACCATGTAAGTAACATATTCCTATATCTGAGGAATGGGAATGGGAACATTTTGGGGTTCACCATACAGCCTATTATACCACCTGAAAAATTATTTTAAACATCATTCACTTATTTGGCTATCTTATCCTCAGATCACTACAAAACTGGAAGTTCAGACTTGTTAGGAGAATTTCAAGTGATTTGAGGATGATTACCACATAAATTTATCATTCTAATTTTACAGGAAAAGAACATTGTTGATGCATATTTAATGCCCTCTTTGTGTTAGCTATGTGCTTCCAACCAGAAGCTCAAGCACTTGCACATATACAAATTCTGTCTGTGTATCTGCAGGTGGCAGGATAAATGGAGAATATAGTAATGGTCTTGGATATAAAGTCCCCCCTTCTCTCTGGCATCTGTTTAAGTCCATGTTTTGTCCTGATCTTTTCATTTTCTGAAAAATTCACAGAACCTTCTGCCTACTTACTGTGATCTCTAATTTCTGTTCTTCTGCCTGGCTAAGTGATCTCAAACTTAAGATCTGAATACTGTCCTCTAAGCATAAGTTGGATGTGCCCTCCACCTAGACCACCCCTGAAATGATCCACCCTAGCTCTGTTGTTGTCCTTTTAATCAGTGTCCTCCAGGAGGAACCAGCCATTACAGTTACATTAGAATGACTTGAAGAGTGTTTCTTAAGACATTATTTATAGATTTCAGAACACCACAGATATTATGAGATAACCCAGTGCTGGGAAAACCAGAATTGTCATCACCCCAAGTAGGACCAAAGATATAAAATAGAAAATAGCTATCAAATGAAAATGAATGAAAACTGTTGTTAGAAGATCTGTGAATTTCGGTGTGAAATATAGCTAACCCATGGTTCCCCTGCAAAGAGGAAGTCAGGAGAATAAAAGCCTTCCCATTTACTAAGCCATACTAGAAACCAGAAAGCTCATTGCTGTGACACACAGAGAAGAGACTCCTGGCTTGGAGGCAGAGTGGGAAAGAGTGGTGGCAAAATAGAGGCACAAATATGAATTAGATCTCAGTCTCTTCTTGCCCATATCTGAGCTCTTCTTATCCAAATACCTTGTTCTGAAACGAATTTCATCTTTGTTTTTGGTACAACTGGAAAGTAGACAGATTCAGTGCAAAATTTCTCAACTTCTCTTAGTTAGGCACTCAACATACATGTTGTGTGTATCTATTTGGCTAGCCATATGACTAGGATTGTGAACGCACTGAAAATGCAGACGTTTTCTTCATGAAAGTGCTTCTCATCCCCGCAATTCAATATCATTCTTCACCTTTATTACCTCACTCCCTGATGCACGTTTCCTTTGGAATTTTCATTCACTACTATTTCTAGTACTGTTTTGATAAACACACTTTTCTTTGCCATTAAACTCGGTGAAATAGACTTACAAATCTTGACATCTAGAATAGTATCTAGATGTCACTTGAGGATCTGAATTAAACTTAATCGAATTATTCATTACTGACCCTACATCTTTATCTGCCACATCACTATTATAACACAGTCCATGTGCAATATTTCAGCAAAGCAGAGCTCCTTTTCTGTTTCATTGCACCTAGAGTTACTTAAAGATTGAATCCTTTTGTTAGAATGTCCAGCCAGAATGTACTGGCATTTTTCAAACAAATGGCACTTGCATAGCTGAAGACAGAATAGTAGTAGCATGCAGCCCTTTTCTTTTTCCCCCTTTTTCTTATTTTTGGCAGCTCTTCACCTAATGAAGACTCTTTTTTTGTAAACTCTAGCTTTCTTCTTCTGATAAATTTCCCATCAATGCATGACCCAGATAGGTAAAGCTGTCAACATATTCAATTTCTTCTTTTTATTTATCTTGACAGATACCTTGGTACAGTATTAATTTTATCCACTTTAGCATGGAGGTGACTATTCCAACTCATTCTAATGCTACTTCTGTGTAAATATATTCCTCCAATCAATCTCAGATATAATCAGTATGTGGGAATGGGAAATATATATATAATAAATATAAAATTGTTATACACAGGGATACTTATTTAAGTAAAATATTTCAAAATAAAAATACTTTTAAAAATATTTTTTAGGAATAAAATTCCAAGAATTCTCAAAGTAAAACATTAAACTATCCAGTCTAACTGTAAAGTAACTCTATCTTTCATATTGGAAGGATTAGGAGAAAATTCAGATTGAAATTATTTGAAGAGAATACAGGATATACAAATATAAAGATAATTATTCTAAAAGCTTCCTTCATAACTTTTCATGAGAAAGGGAGAAAAATTAAAAGTCACTACTCCAGGAGATGTGAGAAAAAGTAAAAACCTAATGGGCCCCGTTAAAGTATGTTTTTGCTCTGATGAGAATTATTAATAATATGTACAGCTATACAGCATTGTAGGACTGATTATTTATTTTTGTATCACAGATTGAACCAAGGAGATTTTAGCCACTGAACCATATCCTTAGCCCCTTTTGTAATTATTTTTTTTATTTTGAGACAGATTCTCACTAAGTTGCATAGGGCCTTGTTAAATTGCTGAGACTAGTCTTAAATTTGAGATCCTCCTGCCTCAACCTCCCTAGTCACTGGGATTATTGGCATGCATGTAGAACATATTCTTTTCTTTTTTAAGTTGTAGGTGGACACAAACCTTTGTTTTATTTGTTAATTTTTATGTGGTACTGAGGATCAAACTCAGTGCCTCACACATACTAGGCAACTGCTCTACCACTGAGCTCCAGCCCCAGCCCTAGGACTAATTCTTTACAAGAGTAAGTGGGATGAAGTATGAGGAACAATCTCTGCCCTTATCTTATCAGACACAATCCATAAATTTGACTACTCCTTTATGACAAAGCACTGTAATCTCTGATGTCACATTTTTCTTGTTTTCTTCAATGGCTATACTATTTTAACTCTCACTGTTGATTATAGTATAATGCTGTTGATTATAGTATAATGTTGATTATAGTATTGTGCTAATAGGATGTCTAGCGTAAGTTCAGATTATAAGCCACATTGTGGCAATTCTTCAAGAATGTAGCAAGAATCTATGAAATTTTCATAAGTTAGTGTGTTTCAGGGCCAAAGTCTGCATAGTACTCTTTACCCTATCCCAAATTTACCCTTAGATATTCTCATACAGCTCATTGGCTTTAATTAAGATTTCTCTTCCCATTTGGTCTAATATTAACTGGAGGTTTATTGTATATTTCCTGTTGAAATGCATTCCTTCTATTACTAATTTATTATGAGTTTTTATCATGAAGAACTATTGTATTTTGTCACATGATTTTTCTATATTAAAACAGTCATATGGATTTTGTCCTTCATCCTGTTAATGTTATATGTCCCATTTATTGATTTGCATATGTTGAACCATCTTTGCATCCCTGGAGTAATTCCCACTGCATTGTCATTTCTACCTAACAAGGTACTAGAAGTCCTAGCCAGAGCATTTAGGCAAGAGAAAGAAATCCAAGGCATTCAAATTGGAAGGAAAGAATTAAATTGTCCTTATTTGCAGATGATATGATCTCATATGTCTAAAAATTCCTTAAAAATATAACACTAGTTAATGAATTCAGTCAAGTTGCAGGATACAAAAAAGTAGCGTATACAACTCACTTGCAATCCTATTCACCAATAATAAACTAAACTAAGAAGAAATTAAGAAAAAAATCTCACTTTCAATATCTATAAAGAATAAAAACCACTTAGAAATAAATTTAAATCAAACAAAAATAAATGGTGGCCTTGTGTTCATGGATTGGATGAATTAGTATCATAAAAATAGACATACTATTCAAAGAAATCTACAGATTCAATGTAATCACTATCAAATAGCCAACAATACTTTTCATACACACACACACACACACACACACACAAAAAAAAATCCTAAAATTTGTATGGAATCACAAAAGATCCAAATAGTCAAAGCATTCTTGAGCAAAAAGAACAAAGTTGGAGGCCTCACCCTACCTGACTTCAAAACATAGTATAAAGGGGTTGCGGATATAGCTCAGTGGTATACTGCTGGCCTAGCATGCAGGCATCCAGGAGTTCAATCTTCAGGTCCAAAAGAAAAAAATAAAACAAACAAACAAAAAACTACAAAGGTAATAACCAAAACATTAGGGTAGTTGTATAAAATCAGACACTTGTATCAGCAGAACAGAATAGAAATCCCAGGAAAGAATCCAAACATTTATAATAGTTAACTAATTTTTTGTAAAGATGCCAAGAACACACAATGGACACAGTGGAGAAAAATCAGTCTCTGCCATAGTGTTGAGAAAACTGGGTAACCACATGCAAAAGAATGAAATTAGACATTTAAATCTAGTTTCATATAAAAATCAACTCAAGCACATTGAATACTAAAATTTAAGTTCTGAAACTATGAAATTTCCAGAAGAAAGCCCAAGGTAAAAGCTCCATGACATAGATATCTGCAAGGGCATTTTGGAAAACATTCCCAAGTTCCAGCAACAAAAATAAAACCACACAAGTGGGATGCACCAAACAAACAAAAAATCTCCTGCACAGCATAAGAAGCAGTTAACAATGAAGATACAACTCACAGAATGGGAGGATACAACTCTAAACCATACTTCAGATAATGAGCCAATATCCAAAATACACAAAGAATTCAAATTACCTAATAACAAGAAGAACAACAACAAACTGTTAAAGATGGGCAAGGGAATTGAATAGGCATTTACCAAAAGAGAAGATATATGAAAAAAGAAATGAGTGTCTCCAGTTGTCAGAGAACATAAATTAAAAACACAAAGGAATATAATGTCACATGTTAGATTAGTTATCACGGAGGAAAAAAATGGTGTTGGCAAAGGCGAGGAGAAACAGGAATTCTTTTACACCAGAAGCTGGGGGAAGTGGAAGAGGAAAGGGGAAATGGATTCCCTTTGTTTCTAATTTATTGTGAATTTTTGTCATGAAGAATATTGTATTTTGTCATATGATTTTTCTTTATCTATGGAAATAGTCATATGGATTTTGTCTTTCATTTTGTTAATGTTATATGTTCTATTTATTGATTCGCATATGTTGAATCATCTTTGCATCCCTGGAGTAATTCCCATTCCACTGGTCCATAGTTACATAGGAGAAATATGTTCTAGTGTTCTATTGCAAAGCAAGATAGCCTACAGTTAATGATTAATAATGTGTTATATATTTCAAAATTTAGCAAAGAAATGGTTTCAAATGTTCTCACTACTAAGAAATGATAGATGCTTGCAGGGATAGATATGCTAATTATCCTAACTTGATCACTATACAATATATACTTGTGTTGACAAAAATCACATTGTGCCTCATAACTATGTATAACTATTTGTCAACTGAACATAAAATAAAACATTTTAAAATAAAATTATCTCTTCTAGTGTGGTGGCACACACCTGCAATCCCAGCAGCATGGGAGGCTGAGGCAGGAGAATCATAAGTTCAAAGTCAGCCTCAGCAAAAGCAAAGTGTTAAACAGCTCAGTGAGACCCTGTCTCTAAATAAAATACATAATGGTGCTGAGGATGTGGGGATGTGGCTCAGTGGTCGAGTACCCCTGAGTTCAATCCCAGGTACCAAAAAAGAAAAAAGAACAATAAAATGAAATTATCTCCAATATAGTTATAATTATGGATTAGGAAATCCTAATGTAACAAACAGTGAACCTTGGACATCCAATTTCAAACTCTTGGCTATAACCCCCAAATCTCTTTCTCTTAATCTGTTCCCATATCCCTAGGTGGTGCTACCATCCATTCATTGGTTAAGTGAAATAGGAGACAGTTCACACTTCAAGCCACTTTCTAGCACACCATCCTATTAGCATTTCTCTGTTTCTATTGCAAACTCACTTCCATTCCTTTCTATCCCTACTGTCATTTTCCTTTTCCTACTTACCAAAATGCTTTGCTGCTATAGAAGACTTCTACAAGTCTTCCCTCTTGTCCTTCCACCTCCTCTATGGTACTTGTATGTTCCATTCTTCCCAGATGAGTCAGGGTTGTGCTTTATATAAGTGAATTAGACTATATAAATTGACTGTTTAGCAGCCTTGTATGGACCACACTCTGCACAACCTAATTAAGGCTCCCGCTCATGTTTCCAAACTCCTTTTACAGTAGTACACTCTGTACAGCAGTGTTGAAACTACATTGACCTTTCTTTTACTTAAACTTTCATACCAGCCACTGCTCTACCTAAGGTCCTTTGTAGTTGGTGCTGAAAGACCATCCCTACCACCACCACCACCAGGATGATTTTCCTCCAATTCTTCATGTGTCTAATTCTTTATTTATGCTTTTAGTTTGAGTTCACATGAAATGTCCCCAGAGATATTGTTTCAGGCAACTGTATTGAAATATACTATCCACCACTGCCTCTACCACAGTTACTCCCTAAAACGACACCATGTATAACACTTACTACAATCTGAAATTAGATACTTTTCCTTTCCCTTTTCTTCTGAGTGTACAGAGAGGTAGGCCATCCAGGTTCAAGCCTGTGCCCTCACACACCATACCAGGAGCCCCCTAAAATTTTATTTACATTATTTCTTTGTCTATGTAACTTATGGTTCCATTTGGTTGAATTTAGACTGCATAAGGTCCAGGAATTTGTGAGTGAGTCCCCGCTGCTTAAAATAAGGACAATATCCATGATACTTATTTGGAGAAACTATTTAATACTAATAAATGCAGTCTTCATAATTCAGTGCACTTTTATTTTGTTGTAACTACAGCAATAATTGCTCCCAATTAATCCTTCATTTATTACAAGAATAGGTAACTGTGAATTCACTCATTTAATTGTTCTCAGGATGATGATAAACTCTGTATAAATTTAATTTCAGAGCTTGTTTTCAAATGATTTTTCGAATTATTTATACTATTCACTTGAGGCCTAAGTTCCCCATGGGTAAAAATGTTAAAGCCTATTTATTCTTGTGTTCCAAATTTACTTTCCATGGTGTCTTATACATTCCACTGGCACATTATAGTCTGTCTGAGAGAACTGATAAATTTTAGAAATTGTAGGTGAACACAATTCTCTCTTGGAACCAGCCATCACCCAGTCACAAGGGTTGTCTTAGATCCTGATGAAGAGCCACTCAATTGCAACATGTAATGAATTCCTTCTTTCATCCACTCAGTTTCTCTCACAAAATCTATACTGGGCACCTACCATATGTCAGACCCTGTAAGTACTACAGACAGAAGTAAAAGTGGAGACTTCACAAACAGTTCCTGCTCTCATGGAGTTTAGAGTCTGTTATGGAAGACAGACATCAAAGGCACAATTACTCAAATAATTATTTAACTATGTGGAATAAAACTTGATTTAATTTAAGTTCCTAAGCAAATCAAAATATTAAGACAGAAATAGCAGCAGGGGGAAAAATTTGGTTGGGCAAAAACAGAGAAAAAGAATGGTAAAGCAACTTGGAACAATTATATATACATGTATATATATTTATGTGTGTATTTTTTCATACATCCTAGTGCTATACATTATATAACATGTATAAATAATATATATACATTCTAATACATATAATATATTCTATATACATATGTATTTGTGTATTTGTAATCTATATGTGTGTATATATACAAATATATACATATATATAATATACACATATAGATCAGTTAGGAGCAGGTGTTGATAAATATTAAGGAAAAAATACAAAGAATGAAAAAGAGAATTTTAGCCTTCAAGACATAATGCAATTTTACAACCAACCCTTTCCTTAGTCCATCTACAAACTCATTACCTAGAGTGTGCAATCAAAGCAACTGAAAGATAGTCCCTCACTAAGAATCTACAAAACCTTCTCCCTAGTGTATGTTCTCAATCACTTTTCTAGCATAAATACCTTTGGAGAGGACAGAAATTCTCCAGTTCCTAGTCATTTTTTGGAAGTTAGTGGGATATAAGCTACAATAAATCATAGTGACTTAATCCCTTTTTCTTTTTGCAGTTGCCTTCTTAGCTGAACTATTCCCACTGTAGCAGTTCCATCTTCAATTGGCTTAAATGTGCCCTGCTTCCGTCCACTCATCTCTACTTCCTTATACATCAATTCTGATCCTTGATACTGTTCATATGGTTTGTGGAAAAGCACTACATAGTGACTTAGGATTGGAGAAAATTATTTAACATCTGTGCTTCATTTTCTATTTCCCCATCTGTAAAACTTCATGTCATAATATTTATCCAATACTGCATAGAAGTGATATAAGAATTTATTCATGTTGGAAAGGGACATTGAGATGCAGGGCACAGCAGAAGTATAAAATGCTGTTATTATTCCCTGACAGGCCGGTCAAGCTCTATAAATAATATGGTCAGGCCCTGAGAACCGTATTATGGTCGATAATGACTTGCAGGTGGGCCTCACTCAAGAGACTTGGAGCTCTTTCTAAAGTACCATGTCATTGAGGCTGTGTAAATGTCATCATGCACATTTTGTGGTGGTAGCCTTTCAACTCCATAACTCTGAAAATTAAGATTTTACTTTTCTAATACCAATGAGAATGTACTGTGGTGAGGATACAAACTGCATTTTATAGTAAGATTTGATCAAATAGCTTTGGAGAATACAGGAATATAGGCTAAATGATTTTCTGGAATTCTGTCAGTAGGAAAGGAAGAGAACAACCACATTGGTAAGATTTTTTTTTAAGGACACAATGGAGTCACAACTAGTGAAAATATGCTGGTAAAATGTGCCATTCTATGGAAAAAAATAGAATTAGACTTATAGTCTTAAATATATTTTAAGTAAAAGAATTGTGTTCAGTAGATTTGAAATTAAAGAATCTACTCCTGACTCTCTCTTTAATCCTCCTTATCTTTCTACACACTTATGCAACCAAATAAATTTAACGGCTTTTCCAGTCTCATCTCTCTCTACTTACCCAACTACCTGTCCAATATAATCAAAATAGAAATGGCTAGAACTGATTGAACATTACAGCAATAAAAATATTATGGAAACCCAATATCATTAGATAATTGAGAATGCATGGATGTGAAATTTGCATCAAGTACTAAATACTTAGTTTTAATTATCTCTACTTCAGTTGAAGAAAACCTACATCCCTGAATTTGTACAGTCTAGAGACTGTTAAACTGCAATTTCAGTAAATTGATAAATCTACCTATAAAAATGGTTTCCCTCATAACACTACACTATGCCAAGAGAAGATTGGATTTGTAGGCAGTTCAAAAACTTAAAATCAAGTCAAGTGTGGAGGCACACACATGTAATCCCAGTGACTTGAGAGACTGAGGCAGGAGGATCACAGTTCAAGATCAATCTCAGTAACTTAGTGAGACTCATCTGTAAAACAAACAAAAAAAATAACTTTTTTAAATGGCTGGGGATATGGTTCAGCCCCTGGATTCAATCCTCAGTACCACAAAATGAAAAAATTAAATTAGACCCATAATATGCAAAATATAATAGAAAAATTTGGCAGTATAGAGAGAAATAAAAGCAGAGTGATTATTTACATATTTATTCTTTGTCTTAGAATAATACCTTGTCTTAGGATGTTTTCATTTTTGAAAAAGCATTTAAAGTGGAGGGTACATTACAAAGTCAAGACAATAAAATTTAAGTGGTGCCTGAATATGATTTTTTTAAAAATTTTGCATTTTATTGAATGATGTGGAAAGTAGCATATTCAAGGTACTTATATTACCAAGATATGTATTACATGTTGGTGGCACCAACTGATAAGAGGCAGCACTTCTGCATTTTCTGTTAGGTTTCAAGTTTGATATGAGCAAAGTCATTTTTCTTTAACAATATGTCAAGACAGAATTTCATGAAGTTTATTCAAAAGAGTTCTTCCAATGAAATTCACATTTTGAGATTAATATAATAATGTATAACCTTCTAGTATCTAAAAAAGAAATACAACTTTTAATTAGCACAAGGTAAAATATAAAAAACAAAAACACAATTTCTTGAAATTCTGATAACCATGACAAATTTTTGGATCACATGTAAGAAAAAAAAAGTAAAAGTTACAGAAGACTGCCAAGGAACTTACTCATAAATGGTAAAGGCAATTTCAACATGTGAACTGTACAGATAAAATAAATAAGAAAGGTGGATTAAAGAATATCTATTCACCATATTGAGTGAAATACCCTAAAGAATACGAATGAGTGTTAAATACCTAGATTTGTACATAATCACGAGATCCTAGCCAAATAGGGATGCTGTTCTCATAAACATCTTTGCTCATTTCCCCAAGCTCTGAAAATAAAATCTAAATGTAGTTTCATATTTCTTTTCCTCCTGTTTCCTCTCCCTAGCTAAAAAAACTCCTCTCTTGAGCATTATTTTATCCTAGTCTTCATCCTCTCCTTTGCCGTCATCTCCACCAGGTGTCAGGACTGACTCTGAGGAAACTGACTAAAAATGTTGACTAGCCTTAGGTGAGCCAGTGGGAATGATTTTCTCTGAGATAGACCTACCAGATACTGATTTTAGAGGGAATCCTGGAATCACTTCTTTCAGAGGTCTTGACAAATGTAGACTTAAAACAAGAAGAACACCATTTTGTTGTCACAGTAGTAAATGAAACACTTTTTCACCAAAATGGTTTTCATTCACTGGAGTATGAGTTCTGGGTAGAGGCTCTGTTGTGTTCACTGCTACATTCTCAGAATTTAAAATAGTGAATATAAAAGTGCTCAATAAATATTTGTTGAGTGAATTAGCAGGACTTTGGGATGCTTCTCCATTAAGTCTATCTTGAGTCCCTTGGCTTTTATGATATGCTTAGCCTCCACTGTGCCTGCCCCCTATCATGTTGGCACATTTCATTCCCCAAAAAACACACACATACACACACAAGAAAGCAAATACCACTGTGCCAATTCTACAAATTCTATATCATGTTCAGCATCCTTCTTCACTGATATATTTGTACTTGGATTATCTGTCTGAATTTAGGTTTAGAGAGGTTAATTCCTTTTCTGGTAAGTTTATCTATTATGGCTATGTCACGTAGCAGATACTTTATTAATTTAGCAAGCCATTATTGAGTTTTGAACATGAACAGGAGATTACAATTGCCCAGTAGACACAAATTTAAATACACCACAATGCTTTTCCAATAGATATACTTGATTTGTGGAGAGACAATAAAGAAAATAATGACAATTAAGTGTGTCACATTCAATAATAAAGGAATATTAACATTTGTATCTAATGAATATTGTTTGTTAAAAATGTATAGTTTTAATTATGACTCAATGTTGCTAATTACAATCACCATTTATCAGATAAATATTAATAAAATTGTTTTAAAATTTATGAACCTATGTACATAATACAATTCAAACTTCAAAATGAATCATCCACTTACTTCATAAAGTACTTACATGGCATTTTATATATGTATTTGTTTATTTATTTACTTTTTATTTTATTTTAATTTTTTTTCTGAGACAGGGGTCTAACTACATTGCCCAGACTGATCCTAAACTCTGGCTTCTGGGTTCAAGTGATCTTCCTGCCTCAATCACCCTAGTATCAGGACTACAGATACCACTATACCTGACCTAATTTGTATTCTAAGTAAAGAAGTATTATATTCATAAATTTGAGTCATAATTACAATTCTATTAAGTTTTGAGGTTTTGCATATACATTATTTTATTTCTTTTTGATCCTTAATGCTAAAGGTAGATAGGTTTCTTTGATAACTTTGCTTATAAAAATATGACAAGATTAAATTTTATGCAAATCCTATAGTGTTAGTAAATAAATGATATCTGTTAATTAAAATTAATTTCTTTGACTAGTTTTCTAGATTTGAAAGCATAATCATCATTGCTACATATTGAATAACAAGGAGACCACAAAGGCAAACTTTCCTCATTAATATAATGGTAACAAAGATTGAATTAAAGATGCAAGATTAAAGTGGAACAATCACCAAAAGTAAAAGTAAAGAAAATTATATGGAAAAAAAGGTGTTTTGATAAATTTTGAGTTTTATTTCTTTTTCAAAAGCATTATGCCATTAGTCATTTTATGACAACTGAATAGTAGTGATTGGGAAGATTTTTACAAACTGCTACCCAAAAAATTACCTTTGAGTCACAGAAAATGCACATCATAAAACTTTATTTCAAATTTGTCTGGTATCTTTTGAGGGAATAGATTACTCATCATGCCTTGGGGACTAAATAAACTAAATACCAGAAACATTCAATATATTCTCAGATGTTTATTACATCATTGCCCCTAAGGTGGAAGCAGAGGCTTAGGGAGGAGTCTGGAGTCATGGAACTATAGAAGTCATTTGCTGCTTCATGAGTCAGTGAAGTAATGTGAAGCGTCTCCTGTTTTCTAAGTAGATCAAAGGTCATTTGGTGTTTTCATAACTTTAGCTAAAACACATTCCTGCCATCAGAATCAGAATTTATACATTTGAATTCCCTGGCAAAAAAAAAGGGGGGGGTAAAATATGTGAGAACATTTATCAAATTAAATATTATCTTAAAGTGACCCATTTAATGGAAGTTTTCAAGATATTTATAACAGGGATTATTATAAGATTACTTGTAACTTAAGGTATAATATCAATATTGAGCTCCTGGAAAATCCTGATGAATTGACGGCAGAAACTATGTCCTCCATGTGCTCATTAAACAAAGTACAGTGGCTCCTTAAAGAACGCTCTGTACTTGGTGTACTTGGCACACAACTGCACCCTTGTCTCTTGCCTTTCCTTCAAAGAGCTGCAATAATTGTTGTAGGTGCTGGAGGGACTGGTGAACCAAGAATGAACCTTCTTACCACAGAAAAGTAGAAAAATAGGGCCCATTGCCTGGTCTGTATCAAAATATTTTTCTATGTGGTTAAACTGCAAAATCACATGGATGTCTGAATCTCACTTGAGGCTTTACCTTACATGGCTACAAGGCAGTGGTCAAATAGAGAAAGAAAGATAATCTCCTCCATTCTGCTCTTTCCCACGTCTAAATTAAACACACACACACACACACACACACACACTTTAGTTCCTGCTACTGCCCTATTCTTCAGTGAACTTTCCCTTGTTCCCAATCCAGTTCTGTCCCCTGAGCTCATTCTATAGAGAAGAATTCTCTGATGAACTAACTCTTAACTTTTGCTTAAGGTTATTTATAGTTGCCTTTCAAAAGAATGTTAAAAATAGTTAATTTTTAACTTTTAATGATATGTCAAGATTTGAGAAGTTATTTCTTAATATGTATGGAATCCTCACTGTTTCCATACCTTGAAAGAAACTTGATACAAAAGTGAGCTAAAAAGGCATTGTCACTGCCCCCATAAAACTAACAGTTTAAAATGGACTACGGAATTTCATCACAATATACAAATGAGACACACTTTAAAAAACAGGTTTATTGAGTTATGAATTTGAATTAAGCAGAATCTGGAAACCAGCCCTAAATGTAAAGACCAAGCTAAAATCTGAAGAAACACGATGTAAGGGGATAAAAATGTATATTCCCATGAACTTGGAAAAGTTGAAATGCAGAGTAAGAGAAAACTCTGTACAAGATGAGATCAGAGACCAGATCATGAAGGATACCTGTAGGTACAACAGCCAAATAGGTTCATTAACAATCAAGGCATTTTTGAAAGTGAAATGTGTTCTTTCTAATAGCAACAGGCACAGCAAGGAATGTTCCAGGCAACTAGAATCCTACTATCATCCTAGTCACCAACACTGGGCTTTAACCTGAGAGCAATGAAAGTTTTGTAGCAGAAAGGAAATATGTTGGAACTTGCATATCACTCTGGCTGCTCTGTGATAGAATGAATAGCAGGAGGATTGTTGTAGTAGTCACATGAGAGATAATGATGGCTTGTTCTAGGTGTGGCATTCAAGGTGGTGAGAAGTGGTAGGGAAAAAAACATGTAACAAGAATACTTCCTGGGGTCCTGTTTTATGTTTAGATAGGTGGTAATGATGTTTATTAAAGAAGAAACAGAAAAGAACCAGTATTAGCCTGGGGTCATAAGTGGGAAGAGGATGCTTAGTGCTACTTATGGTCTTGTAGCATTTAGAATGCCTTTAGGAAAGAAATCATGTAAAATGAGTTAAAAATAAAAAGTGTTTCACAGATGAGAAATCAGAGATAGAGATATAAATCTATGCATCATTTGCATATCAATGGTAACTGAAGTCGTACTCATTGATATTGCCTTGAGAGAGTTTAAATGGAAGAAAAGAAGACATGAAGAGGCTTTAAGGTACTGCAACTTTAGAAGGAAGGGTTATAGGAGAATAAAACTGCAGAGAAGGCTGAAAAAGAGTTGTCCGCAAGGACAAGAGAACTAGTAGAAGATAATACTATAGAAACACAGGTAAGAGTGTAGCTGAGAGAGGAAATGGCAATGATGATGGATGGCAGGTCAAGTAAAACGAGAGATGAAATATGTTACTCAATGTGTCAAAATGGTGGTTAAAGGCATGGATATGGTAGTAGATTACCCGGGAAAAATCTCATCTCCTTAATTTATTGTGTATCCTAGAGTAAACCACATAAACTCTTTGCCTCAGTTTTCTCAATTGTAAAACAGGAATAATGACATTACTTTTCTCAAGGGACTGTCTTGATATTGCTTATCAAAATGTGCTTCACAGACATGTGAGAATCCCAGAGACCCTTTTGGGAGATTTGTGAGTTCAAATAAACTTTCATAATAATGGTGAGATATTATTTGCCTTTTTCACTGTGTCGACTTGTATATACCAAAGTAGAAATTCTAATGTATATTAATACCATTATAATTTTCTTCATAATCCATTTGTGTTTTATAAAAGATGTTTCCTCTAAGAATGGTATTGAATAATCATTAAATTAAATATATTATATTTATTGCATTTTACTTTTTATATTATATAACAAAATGTGTCAACTCCACCAAGGGGAGTTGTACCTCTCAGTGAACTAAGATTTTACAAATGACTAATGTGTGGCATCCCAATATTTAACATGGGTTGAAATATCTCTTCAATGTGCAATATACTCCAAAGGATTCAAATGTAACAGACTATAAGAAATTCATTGACCTGATTTCAGACTCAAGTTAGATATAACTTTAGATTTTAAAATAGTCCTCCATTTTCCAATTAGATATCTAAGTGAGGATGAAATTTCTTTGTATGCTTCCTGGAAAACATTGTATCATAAGAGATGAAATGTAAAAGAATATATGGGAGGGCTGGGATTGTAGCTCAGTGGTAGAGCGCTTGCCTCACATGAGTGAGGCCCTGGGTTCGATCCTCAGCACCACATACAAAGCGATAAAATAAAAATACATTGTGTCCATCTACAACTAAAAAAATATTGAAAAAAAAGAATATATGGGAGTCTATTTTATACTAAACAAGTTTTAAAAACATTTGAAAAATATTAAATAGTTCTACTCTTATACATTGTTTATGTATTGGAAAATATTTGTTTTTATTAAACTTGTTATTTACAGTAACATGCAATAGATTCCTCATGATTGTTAAATAATTTTTAAATAGGCATATTTTAAATTGTCTTAACCTTATAAATATGAAAATCATTAATAAAAATCAAAAGGCCTACATAAACAAAAGGTCTTTTGGATTTTCAATTTATTTATTTATTAATTTGTTTGTTTGTTTGATCCTGAGGATTGAACCAGGGGGATTCTATCACTGAGCTATATCCTCAGTCCTTCTATTTTTATTTTAAGTCAGAGTCTCACTAAGTTGCTGAGGCTGGTCCTAAACTTGTAATCCTCCTGCCTCAGCCTCCCAAGTCACTAGGATTTGATGTGTGCCACCATGTCCGGCAGGATCTTCAATAATTTTAACAGTATAAAGGAGCTCTAAGACTAAAAACTTGAGAATTGCTGGTTTTGATGATTAAATCAGCTAATTATTTTGAAACATGAGTCAGTTCTTGTACATGCAACCCTGCTTCTAAATTCTATATATGTGTCAATAGAGATAAATAGAAAAATAAATAATAAAAAAATACATGATAGGTAGGTAGGTAAGTAGATTGGTAGATAGACAGAGAGAGAAACAAAATCACTGGTTAAACTAGCTGAAGTGTTTAGGAGGAATTCTGAGGAGGAGAACTAGATGGAGGCACATGGAAGAAAAGAGAACATTTTAGAAACACAAATGTCATTCATAGGAAAAAATAACTTTCTGGCTTTTCCAGAGCTTGACCCTGCATAAAAATACTGATGTTTACTTTGCTATCATGTAGCTGTGTTCTGATGTTTCTTATAAAGAGAAAACAGAAGGAAAAATACCATTGAAAGAAAAATCAAAGTCTTAATCAGGTAGTGTGATAGAAAAAGAAGCTTCAATGAGAATTCCACAAGGTAAGTTAATGCTTCTGAGAAGGAAAATCACTCTGGGAAACAGAAGGCAGACACTTCATTTTAAGACAAATACTCCTAATCTGATTTTCTCTGTAAGAGGAATCATCTTCTTCCCTTTATCCTAGCAGACTCCCTGAATGTGCAAGTTGTTTGTAGTCATAAAGTAAGTCATACAGATGAAAAGCTTCTTTCTGCTATTTAAGTCAAGGGTTGATTTTCTTTTCATCTGAAAATCCATCAGAAGATCCCATAGAAATTTGAAAACCTGTGAAAAGAAGATGATTCATGATATGTTATAAATACATTTATGGGACCATTTAAATATATTTAAATTATATATCCACTAGCTGGGAACTACAGAAC
Organism: Geosciurus inauris; assembly: GCA_004024805.1. NCBI lineage: Eukaryota > Metazoa > Chordata > Mammalia > Rodentia > Sciuridae > Geosciurus > Geosciurus inauris. The sequence continues at coordinate 40,844 of PVHX01011302.1, forward strand.
CATATTAAAAAAAAAAAAACAGCATGGTATTGGTACCCAAACAGATGTAGGCCAATGGTACAGAATAGAAGACACAGAGACAACTTGCATAAACAGAGTTATCTCATATTAGACAGAGGCACCAAAAATATTCACTGGAGAAAAGATAGCGTATTCAACAAAAGGTCCTGGGAAAATTAGAAATCCACGTGTAACAAAATGAAATTAAACCCCTATCTCTCACCCTTCACAAAATCCAACTCAAAGGAGATCAAAGACTTAGGCACTAGAATAGAAACACTGCACTTAATAGAAGAAAATGTAGGCCCAAATCTTCACCATGTCAGCCTAGGGTCTGACTTCCTTAACAAGACTCATAAAGCACAAGAAGTAAAATTAAGAATAAATAAATGGGATGGGATCAAATTATAAAGCTTCCTCACAGCAAAGGAAATAATCAAGATCATGAAGAAAGAACCTACAGAATGAGATAAAATCTTTCATCACCTACACCTCAGATGGAGTATTAATCTCTAGGATATATAAAGAACTCAAAAAACTTAACACCCAAAAAACAATTAAACCACTCAATAAATAGGCTAAGGAACTGAATAGACACTTCAAAGAAAAAGAAATACAATCAATCAACAAATATATGAAAAAATGTTCAATACCTCTAGCAATTAGAGAAATGTAAATCAAAACTACACTAAGATTTCATCTCACCCCAGTCAGAATGGCAATTATCAAGAATACAAGTAATCATAAATGTTGGCAAGGATGTGGGGAAAAAGTCACACTCATACATTGCCAGTAGGACTGCAAATTGGTACAACCATTATGGAGAGTGGAATGGCAATTCCTCAGAAAACTTGAAATGGAACCACCATTTGACCCAGCTATTCCACTTCTTGGTTTGTACCTAAAGGACTTAAAATTAGCTACTATAATCATGCAGCCACATCAATGTTTATAGCAGCTCAACTCACAATAGCTAAACCATGGCACCAAGTTAGGTGTCCTTCAACAGATAGATAAAGAAAATGTGGTATATATACACAATGGAATATTACTTAGCCTTAAAGAAGAATGAAATGATGGCATTTGCTGGTAATGAATGGAGTTGAAGAATATCATGCTAAGCTAAATAAACTCATCCCACAAAACCAAAGGCTAAATGTTTTTTCTGACATGCATATGCTGGGGGAAAAGGGGGGAGAATAGAGTTACTCTGGATTAGGTAGCAGGGAGTGAAGAGAAGGGAGGAGAACAGGGGTAGGAAGGATGGTAGAAGAAGTCTTACATTATTACCCTAGGTACATGCATGACCACACGACTGTTGTGATTCTATGTCATGTAAAACCAGAAGAATGAAAAATTACACTACATTTATGTATGATGTATCAAAGAGCATTCTACTGTCATGTATAACTAATTAGAATAAAAAGAAAGACATGAAAAAAATCTATATATTCTGCCTGAAGACTATCCATGAAACTTCCAAAGAATGATGGATCCTAAGTTAAGAAATTTGAGAATCTGGGAAAATAGTTTTGGAGCAAAAATGATGCCTGTGGCACAATTCTTCACTATGTTGCTCTAGATTAATACACACTCTCAGTGTCTCGGAGCCTGCCATACAGATGAGGCTTAATAAAGGAATGAAGTCATAGTTATAGAAAGGAAATGTACTTGGTGATGTTTCTTCACTTCAGAAAGTGGAAATGAAAATCTAGAGCTATTAGGTCTTGCTTAGAGTTACAAAAGCAATGATACAACTAGCTGACCATTCACACATTCTACTCACTCCCTTCCCCAACTCCTTCTGAAAATGGTTATATTTGCTTAACATGCAGCGATGATTACTGTCAGTACATGGTTCACCTCCAAATCTGAGAACATACTTTACCAAAATCAGAAAACTACAGCATGTTTCATCTTAAGAAATGAAGAACACAATTATAGGATCAAAAATGCTAAGACACAATTAAACAGCAGTCATTTCACCACAAATTTTTGAAAATAATATCTTAAGAATCAGCCATACACAGAGGATATACATAATCGGATCAATTATTCACAGTTATAGTCATTTGTTTCTATAAAATGCTCCTGTATGAGACAAAGTCATGGAAATAAAGAAATATTATATCAAAAGGAGTAATTGAGGAGAGCTTACCTAATGGACTATTCATAAAAATGTGAGTAGAGTTAAGGTCAACAAGAAGAGTTGGAGCAAAGTATCAGGACTAGTGATGTGGAGAGCCATCACACCCAGCCCTGAGGGAGCAGCCTCTGTGAAGGAATGTGGTAGGATAGAAGCTGTGGAGTAATAAAAGTGACTACCTTACTCTCCTTCTATCGATCAATTTCCTAACTGTGCCTAATCTGACCAAACCAAAAACCACAGGGCCATTACACCTATTCATGCAGTTTGAAACGATAACCATTGATTCCATATTCAGTATAGACTACTGTAGTGTTAGAAATCATCTTAAATTGATGGGCTATAGAACGAATAAAAGGATTTAATGCTGTTTCAAAATCTAACTTCATTGGGCAAACCTAATAATGCTTGCTGAAGGATCTACAGCATAAAGGAATAATGTTTAGTAATATAGTATACTATATAGTACAATTATGATAATGTATATTCCCACATTTGGAGTTAAACAGTGGATAGACAATAATCATTGGTAGGTGTTGAGCAAGTGGAACTTTTTATTTTCAGGAGAGTAGGGCGAAATTATTAGAATGTGAGAAGGTTCAGAACAGCATGCAGAATTATGGATCTGGAAAGACAAATGGAAATTAGCTGGGAAAATTCTAGAACACAGGCTTGGCACCTCTCAAGCCTCAGGAAACTCAGAGGCATTCCTTAGCACCCAGTAAGTTCTATGCACTAGGCCCCAAAGTTCCAGATGTCGTATCTCTGAGGAGAACCACTGAAGGGAGGGAACAACTGACTCCATATTCAAACACACCAATGCAGAGTTGGAGATCATCTCAAGCTGATGGACTATGGGAGGAATACAAGTATCTCATGATGTGTTTCAAAATCTAACTTCATCAGGCAATCCTAGGAGAATAAAAAGTGCCTGCTAAAGGAGCTGACACATGAAGGAATAATGTTCAGTAATATAGAGTCCCCAAAGGTACTCTAGATGGTAAAACTGATGAACAAAGCAATCGATTGAATAGGAAGGGAAAGACTAGGCTGTCAAGATATTGCTAGCGGGGCTGGGATTATGGCGCAGTGGTAGCGTGCTCACCTAGCACGCATAAGGCACTGGGTTCGATCCTCAGCACCACATAAAAATAAAATAAAGATATTCTGTCACCTACAACTAAAAATAAAAATAAACATTAAAAAAAAAAAGATATTACTAGCTACTTCTCAAAGACACCACATGGTAATAGATCAGTAACCTCTTGGACTATCTTTCTGCTAAGGATGATAGGAGTTCAAGACTATTAAGAGAAAGCATAGGGAAGCATATGATAAAACTATAACATCCAGTTCTTCTATTAAGAAAATGTTTGTTTAAAAGGTGCTCAAAGGCTGGGCGTGGTGGCACAAGCCTGTAATCTCAGTGGCTCTGGAGGCTGAGGCAGGAGGATCATGAGTTCAAAGTGAGCCTCAGCAACTTAGTGAGCCTTTAAGCAACTTAAGGAGAACCTGTCTCTAAACAGAATGTAACAAAGGTCTGGGGATGTTGCTCAGTGGTTAAGCACACCTGAGTTCAATCTTTGGTACCCACACCCCCCTCACCAAAAAAAAGGGCCCAAAAGCTGAAAACTGTCAGTCAGTAAGGTCTGAAGTGAAAGGTATGATTCAAGAAGATATCTGGCTCTGTGCTAGGGCTAAGAAAATTCTTAAGCCTTTTCGGCATTGTTTTATATCACTATCTTTCCTATGTCCTCCCCATCTTTGAGTACCATAAAAAGTAGACTAATGATGTAATATTTACTGTTTGAATATCTCTGGGAAAAAGAAAATAGTTATTCAAATGTCTCATATGAAAAAGATAAACAATTTTAGCATATCAGTGATTTGAAAACACAAATAAATTCTGAAGTTTAGCTTCAGATCACCAGCAGTAAGAGATGTATGAAAGAGGCTTATATTTCATTTCACCCTGTAGTTATGACCTTAGTCAAAATAGATTTTGATATTCAGACAGAAGCATAATCCCTCATGGCTATTCTTATTCTAAACTTGAATAACCTTAGTAAATTTTTCAGACAAGCACTTAATGAAGCCAATATTTATTTAAAAAAATATTCTTCGCAGGACTATGGATCCTAATATATCTCTTTTAATTGGGATCAAGATTCCTGATCTGGACCCTTCTGGCCTTTTCTACACCATATGTTCAAAGTACATGGAGTCAGTCCACTATGCCAGCTGTGTTCTCATTATGTGAAAAGCACTATAGTTTGGACAGCATGGTTCACACAGATTATTCCAGTTTAGCAGAGGTATGCCAGCAGATGTGTTTGTGTTAACATGTGAGGTAAAACTGAAGATGAAGAGCAGATGAGGCTTTATAACAAGTGAATTTTCATAACAAAGACTCTCTTGTAAGCATAGTTATTTCCAAGACAATGTAGTAGAAATGTTTTTTTACTTAATTTGATAGTCAATGGAAATCATTGGTAGCTTCAGAGAATTATGTTTGTATATGGTACAATACAGTCTGCCTAGTTGTATTTATAATGCAGTAAAAATCAAGGTCAAAAATTTTCATATTAGTCTAAGATAGAAACATTTTTTAGAAAGTTCTGTAAATTGCCAGGCACAGGGGCACATGCCTGTAATCCCAGTAGTTTGGAAAGCTGAGACAGGAGCATCACAAGTTCAAAGTGAGCTTCAGCAACTTAGCAAGGCTCTAAGCAACTTAGGGAGACTATCTCAAAATAAAACATAAAAAGGGGTGGGGAAAGTTGAGTGACCTAGATTCAATCCCAGTTAAAAATTGTAAAATTCTGCAAGTCAAATTTTAAAGGATAATTTAAGTAGGTGTCATTAAAATGTATTCTCTTCATCTCTCTGAAAAAATATTGTAAGTATTTTCCCCATTGCCATCAGGTTTGGGCATGTGATTCTGATGCTCTTCCTTGTCCTGTTTGAATTCAGGCATCCACATGTGATTTGTTTAGCTTGGTGAAGTGTCACTTCAGGGCACAAGGAATTCTCACATCTCTCTTCTCACTGGAAAAAACAGACATAATGTTCCAGATAGAGACTGATCCATCAGCCTGAGTTCTGGAGTGAATATGATAGAGTTGAACAGGAGATAACCACTGATAAATATACACCACATGGAAGAAATGTTATTATCTGCATGTCCATTTTGTGTCCAAATCCTTGGTGTCCCAAACAAAGAACTAAACAAGACACACGCAAGTAACAGGCAAAGTACAGATTTATTGAAGGTGAAGGTGGAAGTAGCACTCTGTAAGGTAGAATAGAGTGGGCCAAGCAAGAAAGAAAGAATTGAGGCTCCAGTGTCTGGAAATTAGTGTCTTATATGCTGAGCTATAAGGTGTTCTCTTCCATACACGGACCAGATTGAAGACATTACACCATTTGCTCCCATTGGTTACCTTTTGAATCTTGATTAGAATATTGTCCAATTTCCCCCTATTGGTTGTTTAAAATACTGAATCTGTGGCAGGATTTGTCATGGTGATAAGTGCTTAGTGGTGGGAGTTGTCCTGGTAATGGGAGGTAGGGACAGGACTGTCTCCCTATCTTGTCTGTGGCATCCTTCTTATAACCCTGCCTCTACCATCTTAGTGTCCTGAACTCCTACCTAGCAGAAATAAGTTTTGTTGCTGAAAAACAAGTAGATTTTTAGGCTTTTTTACATCAGTGTAATCTAACCTATCTCATGAAGTGGAATAATACATTGAAACATTCACATTTAAAAGACAACTTTTAATCTTTTTTTTTTTTTTTTGCCATTGACAAAATTTTAAATAGCTTGTATTCTTTATCATGGTTTTAAACTGAGGAATGTATCCAATCAAAAAATCTAAGGGAAATTATACTCTCAATCTCAAGATATTTAAAATAATTCACCCAGGGAAAATTACATTAAGTTGACAATAGTTTTTGTGTGTATGCTCCTTACACTTGCAAGCAATTTCTTAGGGAGCAGCTACAAAATGTTTTCAAAATATATCTCAGTATGCGAATAAGATGCTATTCATTCTTAGTTTCATTTAGCATCAGAAGTTTAAGAATTGTATAAAGGTCATAATCAAACAAATGCTGAGGAGACAGAAGATTTAAACTCAGCTTTGAATTTGGGCCAGTAACTAGACTTCACTTTGGGAAAGAACTGAGCTATTCAAAGTTAGGGATTATTTACTCCACCGCAGATGAATTCAAATGGCCAAAACAAGTTCAGATAGGAAAATGCAAGTTTTATTTTTAATAAATAAAAATCCATTTAGAATTCAAGATTCCACTACATTATTGTGATTGCACATGTTTTTCAAGGCCTTATCTTAGATTCATCAAAAACAAATCAGTATGGAAGGTATAAAGAATACATGTATAGAAGCCAGTTAGAAAGTGACTTAAATTCTATCGTGACTTTTTAAAAATTACATAACCTTGACAGATTCTCTTTGTTTCCCTGTTAGTAAAATGGAAATAATACTTCTTCACAGGGTTGGTGTAAATATTACAAGTGAAATGCAGCTATGAAAATGAATATAATATTATGAATTCACTTTATGTTGATTTATGTATTTAAAACTATGTTTTAATAATAATTGCTAAGTACATGAACAGAATGTACAATTTATTTATGAACCTCTGTGCTAGACTCTGTTATAGTAACCTGGAATCTACAAGTAAACAAAACAGACAAAAATCCTTGCTCATATGCAGCTCACATCATAGTGAGGAAAAACAGAACTGACAAGAAAGGCACAATATGCGTTAGATGCTAACACAGGCCATGAAAAAAGAATGGAGCAAGGCTGGAGAATAGTTTTTTGTGGTACTTGCTGCAAATTTGAGTAAGTAGTCATGTAGGCCTCAATGAGATAATTTTTGAAGAATGATCTAAGAAAGATAATAGGTAAATATAGTAATAAAATATCTGCTAGAACAAGGGCTTGATATAATGAATTATTCAGCATTAATCAAAGGCCAAACACTCATTCATAGATGGAATAAAGAATATTTATGCATCCACTATCAAAATTTTTCTTTCACAGGGATATGTTGCAAAAGTCCCAAGCAGGCTTACTGTCAGCAGGCTTACTGCATGGCAGCCTTGAGAGAGGAAATGATATGCTCAGTTAATCTTTAATATATAATTTCCTTACTGTAGGGAGAAAACAGAATGTAGTAAATAGTACCAGAGAAGTACACTCTGGAGTATAATGCCCTTTTAGGAAGAAGCATAGTATCAGTTTATTTGAGGTAATATATGAAGAAGAAGCAGTTGTGCAATGTGTAGGGGAGAACCTCACATCTCTAACATTAAAATAATCTAAAACTCCCTCGGATAAACATCAATATGAGAAAAAAGTAAAAGTAAATCTGGTCTCTAAACTTCATTTGGATGTTACTAGATAGCTTTCGCATCCTTCAGTTGTCACACTAAACCACAGGACCACACATAATCCTAAACTTACTGTATACCAGGATGGACCTAGATCCAAGGGAAAGGAAAAAAAATCAATAATTAAGCATATCCCAGGTTTCCCAAGACTTCCAGAGCCCACCTTAAATCTCACACCTCTCTCAGTGCTGAAATAGCCAACTATGTTGTTCCACCCGATCTGTCCCACTCAGCACTTGAAAAAATAAAATGGCTAAAGGATTTGATGACCTCTGGGTACGGGAGAAATTCACAGGCTGTATATTTGCATTCTTTCATCCTAAATATCTGGCTCAACATAACCACCGAAAAGTCAGCTAAGGTGGTACTTCAGAGGCTAAGGGGAACAGGCAGCACAACACTCAAAATTGATTTGCCCCCTGGGGATCTAACTCTTCTGCAATGCTCATTAAAATTTAACTTAAATTTTTAAAGGGTTTGGAAAACGCTTTTAAAAACATTTTCCAGTGTGACCTCACTCCAACTGACTGTCCTGCTTGGTTAAGCTTACTAGGGAGGGAATGGAATTTTTCTGCCGGGTTGCAAATGATCCTATAGACAAAGGGAATAGCTAAAATGCTTTTACTTGTGATAAAATTGATTGAACAAGCATAGAGATTCCAAATCTCCCTAATTAAGTTCTAAAATGGCTTTTGCATTCTTGTTTGAAACCAGGGGGAATTCCTTTGAAATGAACAAATATTTCATATGGTTAAGTATTCATTAAAATGAGCAATAGGGAATGAGCAGAGTATCCAATATCAAGAAGAAAACTGTAAAATGAAAAAGGATAGATAAATAAGAAATTAATAATCTAGGATGTTGGCAGTCTGACCAAATCATCACCTGTTGTTCTTATTTTTCAAATTATTCTTCCTGTAATTTACTTAGCTATGCCTATATTTCCCAAGTACGTACAAAGGTAGCACAGGAGCCAGAGTTGTTAAGGTAAACTTAACTGTTTTTTTTTTTTTTTTACTTGAAACTATTTGAATAAAAGATAATGCACATTTTTATAAGAAATTTCAGGGAATAAACGACTTAGCCTTTCCTAAGAGTAATAAGTAAATCCCCATGCAATAGATTTGTACATTAGGTAAGGTACCATTTAGTACTTTATTGTCTTTTTTACTTGATCCAAAACTGTTGAATTCTGCAAAATAATTCAATGCAAATTCTGGGGATTTATTTGTTGATATTAATTTATAGTTGTACAAAGTGATGTTTACAGTAAATTAAAATAAAGCTTTGTCTAAAAGAAAGTTTTATAGACGATTTACTCTGAATGAAAATGTACTCATTCTCTTCCATCTAATTTATATTCAAACAAAACTATTTTGTAACGTAGAATTCATATATAAATAGCCATGAAATACCGAAGAAAAAAATTATACACAAAACAACCAACATCATATCAACTGAAGTATCCTATATGGAGTTGAAAAATCATTTCCTTCCTGGCAATAACACACATACATACACACACAAAGTTCACACATGTACATTTGTGTATATATACTATGTATATGTGTGACCACTAAAACAATAAACCTATAGCATAGTGGCATTGAATAAGACCAGTTCAGTTCAGATTTATTTTAACTGCCTCACAGGTATAGAATATTTCAACATGACCGCTATTCGATAACCCATGTCTATGCTTTGTCATAACTTCAAGAATATATAAGTGATGAAAATTGTCCATTTTCTTTTGTGATATCCTCTTGATAAGGTAGTTCCTAGAAGTCTCCCAACTCCTATCAGTTGGTAAAAACATATTTCAGTGAACTACAACTTATGCTAAAATGGAATTATGTGTTACATTTTTGTCTTTGAATAAGGAGTTTAATGACACATGTGCATACAAAATAGAGATCCTACTAAGCATTTTTTACTCTCAATGAAAATAAAGTCATTCAATTTATCTAATCATGTTTTTCAAGACCAAAATCACCTAAAATTACAAATTTGAGCAGTCATTTTTGGCTGAAAAACTCTTATTTGCTATATATTTCATGTTCTATCATTCTCTTTATTTTAACTTTTTCAGAATTTTTTATTTTCATTGTCATTTTGGCAATGACAGCTATCATTAACTAAGCACCAATTATTTAAAAGTCAAGACATTTAATTTATGAAAGTTTTTCTTTGGGGAATGTAATTTTAAACAAAGTGGCAGAGGAAGTACTGAAAGCTGCGTGTCACAAAAACCATGTCGTTTTTGATAATTGCTGTCACAACACCTGTTGGAAGCAAGAGTATAGTTAGCCCCAGTTTTCTCAAGCAGAGTGTATGAAGGTGGGGACCTATGGCAAACAGGTCAGCAGCAAGCATTTGAATTGTGGCAAAACCATGTTCTTGGTGATTTTAAATCTCTTATTTAAAGACACACAAAATGTTACTTCTAGAAAAAGAACATGTTTCAAGTCCTCAAATAATTAAACATAAGACCAGTATGAACTGATTTTTAAAGGCTTGTAGTTTCTGTCATTAGCTTTTGTCCTTGAATTGGTATATAGAAATAAGAAAATTCATTTTCAATATGTTTGACTTTTTGACAAATATAGAATATTTTAAATGTGAGCAGTATTTACTTAACCCAGAGGTAGGATACTGAGTTACAATAAATCAGAGGATGGATGAATGTGGAAACCTGCAGTAATCAGGAATATTCAAACATTAGGTAACCTTGTAACAATACAAATATCCTTTTAGTGTCTCATTTGCCACATCAAGTAGGGAACTAATTGAATATGCAGGATTTGTTGCAGAGACTGTGTTTCTGGATCATGACTCCAGATAACTAACTGTTGCTAGGTTGCTGAGAAGATTGTAAGCACTCTTGGTGCCACTTTCAGAGAAAAATAATGTATAGAAATCAGAGAGGGCAGTATGAGTCATCTTTATAGTGGCAAAGAGTGGCAATAGGTGGAAGGAAGAAAGACCTTCAAACATAGCAGATAGCTTTTTTTAAAAAAAAATATTTTTTTTAGTTGTAAATGGACACAATGTCTTTATTTTATTTCTTTTTTTTTATGTGGTGCAAAGGATCGAACCCAGGGCCTCACCCATGCAAGGCAAGCACTCTACCACTGAGCTACAATCCCAGCCCCAGCAGATAGCTGTAAAAACAATGAGAGCAGGGCAGTGGCAGCAGTAAAATAATTATTCAGAATAGAAAATAATTATTTTCTATACACAAAAAAGAAAATACCAAAAAGATAATCTCCTTGAGAAATTACATTTAGATATAAATAGCTTTAATGATCTAATTTTAACTTCCCATTGTTTTCAAAGAAAAACAAATATTGTGTTTCTCATAAAATCTGACAAAGCCCATAGTCGATTATATCTTTAAAAAAAACATTAAAATGCCTTAAGAACCTATATTCAATTATTGTATACATTACAAATTATTATAGAGAGCTCAAAATTTTTATTAATGTTAATGATACCAAAATTAGTGATTATGCTTTTTTCTTGAATGAAATGACATGCAAGTTAGACGTAACTATGATTCACAATCTGAATGACACAACAGAATTATTGCCATAAAACTTATCAGGGAAATGTAAATACCACAAAAGTTACTCACTCTCATAAAAATAATTTACTCTCTGCCCTGTTTCATACTCAACCTCAGTAGAGAGCATGGCTACCTACATGACCAAACACATGTTCACAAAAGTCCCCGTGTAAGTCATAAAGTCATCATGGCACAGTATGGGTGCCACCTAAGGCCATGTGTAGCTGAGTGCTACTGTGAGTATAAAATCAAATTAAAATCAAATACTTTCTCCGATGCCTTTAGTTGAACATGAGTGTTAATTGTTCTGAATGATGTACTTTGGAAGGGGGAACTGGCACTCAATAAATGACTGACTGGTCCTCCTGCCTTGTAAACAAACTAAGCCACAGATAGTAACAGGAAATAGCAATAAATTAAAATTTGCTATTGTTTGTTGCAGTTTCATCCAGCACTTAAGAATGAAGGGATTGGGGTCAGGGAGGAGAATGAAATGATAGTGTAAAATTAGACTTGAATAAAAAAGTAACCAAGTACACCGCAGGCTATCAGTGTACTCCTCTTTCCTCAAGCTTGATTACCTCTACATGTAGAGAATAAATGTCACATTATAAAATGCAAGCTCCTCTGGTAACATTTGTGAGCATTCTTTCTGCCCAGTTCAGTGCTATCATTACCAGACATGATTCCCCTCTGGGTGCCAGGGCAATCTGCTTACTTGGAGTTCTTCAATTATGTGTCTTAACTGGACATACAAGGACAATGAAATTTAAAATATGAAAGCAATGGACCATTTGGGAATAAAATCTCAAAATAACATTTTACCTAATTATTATCTATATTTCATTTTGAAAGTTACAGTGGGGATATTGTTGTATTAGTCTACACAGTTTAATAAAACATACTTTTGAGCTTCCTGGAAGGCTCTTTATCCTTTAAATCAACAGTACAATTTTCCATTTCTCTGAGGATAATTGATGCCAATCCAATGTCACACAGGAAACAATTCTTTTTATACATCAGGTTGTAGGTGAATCTAAATGTCATAGCTTATTTTCCCATTGATCAGTTAAGGTGCTATCCTTGACACATTTTAAAAATATATATGCAAAATGCTAAGTTTATAATATAATTTACATTCTAAAACAATCATTAAATTCTATCTACTTTCAATATTTTATCTCAATGTCATTTCTAAGCATACTGATTCAGGGCAAATATCTTGTAAAATATTTGTCAGACTAATGTTCTTTTATTTCTGAGAAACTCTTGTCCATACACTTATTCATCAATGCATAATTGCCCATGTGTATTTTTCACAACTCATTATACTCTACCTCTTATCCAACATTAAGAAAAATAAAAATGATAAATGTAATAGTTCTTCAGTCACATCTCCTAATCTGACAAAAAGAAACATAGTTTATTTAGAGTCTTTAAAGTTTTCAGCATTTCTTAATTTATTTTTAACAGTCACAGAAAAAAACTTTGCAAATTACAATTAGAGTTATAACTGACAAGAATTCATTGCATACAAAGCAGAATTTTAAAATCAGTTTGTTCCAAAATCAGCATTTTGGAACTAGTTATACATATAGACTTGGACTAGGTTAACCTTATAATTCATTGTCTATCTAGGATATTTCATAGTATAATGAATGCTAATAATAGTTACAAGGCTATAAAAGTAGTAAAAGCACAAAAAAACACAATCACACTGAGATGAACAAATTGATATGAAGCAAACACACTTAGGATGGAATCAGCTTTGCAATAAAATCTTTATCAATAGAGGAAAACTAAAAAATGACGAAACAGTGCTTTTCCTAGCTTTTGAGGTTTATGACAGAGACGCAAAAGCAGGACAATGCTACCATCTCTCACCACTCAGTTAATAATAGATTTTTTTGAAATCTTTATCCAATTGTTTCATTCATTAATTTTTATAACTTTATAGATGACACTGAAAAACAAATGATTTGAACATCAATATTTTGATCAATATAACCACTATTATGTATAGATAATGAAAAATTATTTTCCTGGGAATACTAATTATCACAAGGTAAATTAATTATTATTTGCCTTTAACCCATCTTTCCTTTTATTTTTTATTTTTAACTAGGGATTGAACCCAGGAGCACTGTGCTGAACTATATTCCCATCCCTTTTTACTTTTTACTTTTAGACAGGGTTTAAATTGCTAAAGCTATCCCTGAACTTGCAATCCTCCTGCCTTAGCCTCTCGAGTGACTAGGATTACAGGGGTGTACCACCATGCCTGGCTAAATTCTTTTCTTGAGGAAGAAAATTGGTCACAATAATAGGAAGGTATACTTGACTTTAAAGCACATTTAAAAAGTTTATTATATTTTACTTTATCTCTTTAAGGTAAATACGCCACATAATAAAGTGCTCAGACATTGCAAATAAAGTTAATTTGTTTAGAAAGCATACTAAAAAAATCCTTTACATATCAAATATAATAAGCATACACTAAATTTCCAAGCAATTCAATTACTATATTTTATTATATTATATTTTAGCAAAAGTCTTCTGCTTATATCTCTTTATGGACATCCAAAAAATACAAAGAATATTTCATTTAAACTATTACAGGCAATTAGGGGTCTTCAGTGTATTCCAGAAAAATTAGTTCATGAAAGTCTTGTCATGTTACCTGAAAAACCAGCATTTCATAAAACCTACTGAAATAATTGGCATGAAGTAACACAGTGGCATAACCTTGCAACTCACCCCAATATTACTGGTGGCAGAGAGGCTATACCATGCAACCCAACAGATGTTTAGTCAGACACATGCTTAGTCAGAATCTGACTCCTCTCCCCTGTAGGCTGTGGAACGAAAATACACACTGATAATTTCTATCACAGAGATCCACAGGGGATGAAGAGTTGCACACCTTTCAAACTGTCCACTCTGTTATGAGTGCTGATAACTTATGATGGAAAAATACAACTAAAGCAAAATGAGGTTTTGAAGTACTCCGCTTAACTCCACTCAAATGCAGTAAATGTAACCTTGGTCTAAAAGTCCAAGTAGTTCTCACAAGCACAGTATACTGCAGAAGCTATATATATTTATGGCTCTGACCCCACAAATTTACAACGATTTCCTTCTGGATATCTAAACACTAAAGTCTGATTTTTGATTTATTATGTAATAAGGAATTCTTACTTTGAATAGTGATTTTAAGAACTCATATTTCTGTCATTTATAAAGGCAAATACATATAATAATTACTAGGATATGGTTTCCCCAGAGCATATAGTCATGCTTGCTTGAAGAAAGCCAGCCATGCATTAACAACAAAAGTTAACACTTCTGTTGTGGCTGATGCTATTTCCATTTATGGCATTTTCTAACCTTCATGGTTGTACTGCCTATTTTTTTTGTAAGTCAATGATTATTTTTCACAGGAAATTTATTTTCTAATATCTAGAGAAAAAAATTCATAGTGTACTTGTGCCCTTTCTTTAAGTCCAATCAATTTGGCTCAAGAAAAATAAGGTCTTTGCAACAAGTTTCATGTTCTAACAACCAATGAAATACGCAATGAAAACACAGGCAGTATGTTTCACTGTAATGAAAACACGAAAGTTGAAAGTTTATGAAAGATAAAGCACAGAGGTAGCATAGTGTTCTATGTTCCCTAAATATATTCCAGTCTGTCTGCTGAAGTGGGTACTTCAGGGTACATCCTGACTATAATTTAATCACTTTTGGTAAATGAGTACCACTTACTGTAAATCTGATCATACTCTTCTCTAAAGGATTTCTGAAAACTTTTTATTTGCCGTCAGACCCCTTTTGAAAATAAATTTTCCCACTATAGACTAACCCCTAAAGTCACAATGATGCTTTGCAGGGTTCTTTGTGAAAGAAACATAAGCTAATTCAAATATGAGAATTGGCAGCTTATAACATAAAACCATAAGCATTTGAAACCTTTTAAGCTCACTTCAGTGCAGTAACAGATTTCATGTTGTTATAAATCTTGCTCTTTTTTCCAAATGATTACAAGAATTACCATTAATTATTGTTGTTCAGTTTTATTTTAATTTGTTTAATGTTGGTAAATTTCAAACATACAATAAGGGATAAATTTTTTTTAAAACCAGTACATCCCTATCATGTAATGTCAATAATTTTCAATCCATGACTAATTTTATATCTCTTACAACCCCACCTACCTATCCCATCCCATTCTATTTTGAAGGAAATCTTGCACATCCTATAATTTATCTCAAAATATAGAATATAGGTGAAATATATATATATAACATATTTCTTTTTAACCACAACATAATTGCTTTCTAAAAATTTCCAATGATTTCTTAATTTCAACAAATTTCCAGTAAGTTTTCAAATTTTTTATTATCTCATAAATATCTTAATTTTAAAATTCTTTCTTGAATAAAGACCCAAACAAGGTCCACATGTTGTTACTGACTGTTATGTTCTTCATTTGTCTCTTTAATATAATCTGTTTCCACTTCTCTCACATATACACCCACATACTCTCTCTTCTTCTCTCTCTCTTCTTTGCAATTTTTTGTTGTTGTTGAAGAAACAAGATTTATTGTGTATCCACTTTCCCATAGTCTGGATTTTGCTAACAGCATCCCTGTGGTTCCTTAACACATTCCTCTATTGTCTACATTTCCTGTAAATTTGAAATTGGATCTAGAGGTTTGATCACATTCACATTTAGTATTTTTGGCTAGAATACTCCATACATGCTGTTATGAAGTATCTTCAGTAGTTAAAATATAAGCATTTTAACAGAAATAGTGTTATGGTTCAAAGCACAGGTGCTGGAGACCAACTACATGGGATCTAATCTTGGGTTTTGCCTCACTCAGTAAGTGAACTTAAGCAAATGAATTAATCAGTATTTGAGATTTTTTGTCTATAAAATAGGACAATAAACACATAACAAAAAAGATTTCTTTAAAGACAAATGAATTCAAATAAAGAACTTCAAATAATAAACATATAAGCACTCAATAAATATAAACTATTACAATATTACCAAGTAGCTGAAATTAATTTTAAGGAAGAATATGCAGAAAAGATTTGCAACAATTTTAATTCATATAGCAGCTAAATTGCTGTGTGAATCAATAGCAATTGTTCTATTCTAGTAAGTCTAGTCAGGATATATTTTCCATACCTAATAAAAAAAAGTTGAAATGCGAGTGGACTAAAAGGTTCAAATATATCAGGAAATGGTAATGAAAGTTGCAGCCTTTTGTTGGTATGTCAGTGATTGAACACCCACAGGTTACTGGAGATGGGAAGTAATTGCTGCTTACCACGTCTGTAAAATGCATTGTGCTTTTCTATACACACTATTTTTGCTTCACCCTCAGAGAAGAGCCACAAGCGTACTTATTTTACATTTTATTCTTTCCTAAATACACTTTGACAGTATCAAGTGAAGCAAAACAATTCTCTTAGCTATCAAGAAGGAATGGGTTCAGTTCTTGTGTCCCCAAAGTTAGTTGAGGAAGAAAGCTTTCACTCTTTTAAAGATAGGGTATAAATGTTCCAGACCTTCAATCAGTAGTTTATAGAATTTCTAAGGGAACAAAATCACTTAATATGCATTTTTTAAATCACAGTCTTTAGAATGTCTATTAACTAAGGATTTAGCAAATGTTAAGTTATAAAATCCGTACGATTGGAAAATGGTGAAGATTTGAAGTCAGATGAGCAATGGAAAATTTAGGCTGGGTATTTAAGGAAACTGCCTATTAGCAAGAACTATTAGATAATGAAATGGTACTTTTCTTAAGCTCCATAAATTTCAAAAGTAAATTGGAAAACATATTGGAAGAAAATGTTCCACCTCACCAGGAAAATAAATGAAATGGTCTTTTCATCTCCCTTTTCTATAAGCTAGTCTGCAAATTAGATGTATAAAGTTTACCTATCCAAATCATGAACACGATAAGTCCAATATTAGGCTTAGTCTGAGTTTCACTGGGAAAAGTTCCATTTCCAGATCCTCAACCAAAAGCTGAATAATACCAATATGGAAATTTGGAGCAAAATCAATTGTAAAAGTCAGATTATGAGATTTTAACTGCCATTCTAAAACTACTTATACTGCCACTCAGTGTTATTTCCACTTGCCAGATCAACACCCAAGAGTCATTTTGACATTTAAAAAAAAAAAAATTCCCAATTAAACATCCAACTGCTGATTTACAAAGCAAACGGCAACCTGTGATTCTGGCTCTAAAACCCAGTTTGCCTTGGGGATAGATGGATGAAAGAAAGTCTAGCCTACTGTTTAAGGGCTAATATTCCTGCCTTTCCATATCCCATTTAGGGCAGACAGACTTTAGTACTTCAGCTTAAGCGGTATCACTTTATAGAAGGTGCTTGAGTGGAGTAGGCAGCAAGCTGGAATGGGATAATAAATGGCAAAGAAGCAGAGGCCGCTGCAGCTGCAGGTAGGCTTCCATGCCAATTGCCAAAGGAAAATGGCTGTGAAAAGCTAACACATTATTTATCCATGGGCAAAGGATGAGAATTTAATAGTAAAACAGCAAATTGAGTGTCTGTCGTCTTACTTCTTGCTAGGATTTCTTTGTTGTCCTTTGCATGGGGAAGGTTAACAGCTCAACCTAATTCTTCACACCAAGGAACTTTATAGGCTGTCATTTGGTTAAGGTCTAATGGGCCTTCCGGGATTTGATAACAGAATGCTGCGCTCAGTGGAACAGCCTGCCCCACAGAGGGCCTGGAAAGAATGTTTGAGTTGGAGAGAAGGTGCTGCTGCTCCAACTGCTTTTCCACCTGCAAAAACAAAACCTTTGGGGACAGTAGCACTGCAGTTAACAGGAGGCCAGACTCACTCACCCGGGATCCCAGGAATGAGAAAGGTGTTAAAGTAGCCAGCTCTTCTGTTTTGCCAAAGATTTCAGGGCTTGCTGTTTTTGGCAAAATTTTAAAATATCCCACTTCTCTCACCCTGAGCCTTTCCCTTTCCATTTCTTAGGAATGGCTTTGGTATTGGGATGACTAGTCCAAACAGAAAGCACACTTTTAAGAGGATGTGAGATTCACACTGCATGGCTCCCCACAGGCCTCTAAGCAGCCCTTGGCTGCCACGGAGAGTTGAAGGAGGGAACCAGCACCAATAAAAGGACCAGTTGCCAACCACTTCGACCTCAGGGTTGGAAAATGACACTCCTAAAACCCCGAGTTGACTACATCACATGGAAAATTTCAAAACATTGCCAACTGAAAATGCTACAGCTTTCACTCAGCAGGCTCTGAAAGCCAGTTCATATTTATCTAGGGAGGACTGGCACAAAAGTCCTGATGCAAGCACCTTACAGCTATTTCTATCTTTAAATTCCCAGCAAAGGATCTGAATCATCTGAATCACCCTGTTGTGATATAATGAGATAGTGACATAGTCTTTTATCCCAAACTTAATGTTTCAGAAGTGTTAGTGATGAGTATAAAATAAACACACACCATTTAATTTCTTTTTTATATTTCTGTAAGAAATTTTATTATCATAAATTATGCATAGCATAAAATATGCCATTTGAACTATTTTAGTGTCCACTTCAGTGGCATCAATTACATTCACAAAATTAAACAGTTACTACTACTTTTTTCAAGTTTTCCATCATCCCAAACAAAAACTCCTTAAAAATAACTTGTAAAGGATGCTTTTTTGATTTCACATTCACCATAATTTGTGTTCCATACAACCTCAAAATAATCATGATTAGCATTCATGAATTTTCACAAAGTAAATGAATTATTGTAAAAGTATAGAATAACTGAACATTGAATCTGAACGGTCCATACAGTAGTTTTCATTAATTTCATTTAATTAATCAGACATTTTTGTATTATGTAAAATTTTAGTTGTAAGATATGTAACCTAAATAATCATCCTATTGCTTGGGAAAATAGCTGAAGCACTGCCAAATAAACAAATAAAAGTAAAAATACATGTAAAACTACAAAGATGAATGCACAAGGCCAAGAGCATCAAGGAATGATAAAACTCTAGAATTCTGAAATATTATTTAAAAAACAATTCCTAATTAATTATCAGATTAAAAGTAAGTTTAGTACAGTTTTGAAATGACTTTAAGTGACAATATGGAATAGAAGTTTATAGTGCATATATAATGTTATCTCAGCCACTGATTAGAATTGCCCTGTCTTTCGAAAGGCAAAAGTAAAATATGAAATATAGATTTACCAGTTTTAAGCACAGCTGCTTCTCATTTCAGTCAATTCTTGCTCATTGATTAGTAAATCCAATCAATGGCAATGACAATCTGAGAAGTAAATCCCTCCATCAAATCTGCAATCTTGCACGTTACATCTTTGAAGTTTGCCCTTTTCTTTCATCACAACACATTTCAATGCCATGTGAGGTAAGTGCATCATTTATTTTAATCCTGTTGAAATGAATGGATGAACCTAAATAACAATGCAAGCCTTTTTCCATATAGTGCTGTAATTCACTTTGAAGTGATAGCACTTCTAGGATTAAGATGTATACATTTTGGTTCTTTGACTACTTGCCCTTTCTTTGTGTACTGTATTAATAAGAATTTAAAGCAAGACTAAGCCACAGCTGCCTTCTAATATAGGTCTTAGAGTCTTAAACAAAACTTCACTGGAGCAGCCAACCAAGATGAATAACTATTTTAAAGGGAATAAAACTATCATTTGGTAGCTACAGACTATAGGATTCTCTTTAAGCATTTGAGTTAGAGTGACTATCAATAAAATCAGTCTTGAAAATACTTTCATTTATTATCACATTGTCAGTATTAAAATGAAAGAAGTTTGAAATACTATTGCAAAGAAATGAATAAATATTAGATCCTTAACTTGATGCTTACTGTACAAACCAATTACTTCATCTAACATATCAAAAATTTTATGACGAATATTCAAAGTAGATATTGCCAAAAAGATACGTATAATAGTTATTTATATAGAACATATGACAATTTCAATGTAATGTGATTCTTGAAAAGATAGTCGTTCTTCTAAGAAACCATTATATAACAAAAGCTCTATTATAAAATATTTATATATTAATTTGTTAACTTGTTTTAGATTAAGTTCTAACAGTTTCCATTACGGAAATTATTCAAAGAAAGCTCCTAATGTATCACCACCTAAAAATGATTATTGTTACCATATCAGACTATTTCTTCTTTTATTATAATTCTATACATTTTTTTTCTAATTCAAAACTGATATATACCAATACTGAAAACTTGGATAAATTAAGAGCTACAATGTAAAATAATAAATTTTAAATCCTACATATTTCAACCATTTAAAGATAATCTTTGTAATTACCTTGGCAAATGTTTTGAACTTATTTTTATATTTGTATCCTTTTATCTAAACATTTTTAATATTAATGTTATCTTTCTCTAATTATAACTAAATACTTAATGCAGGAAAGTTTGTAAGAGAGTAAAAAGGATGTAATAAAATTATATATAACCTCACCAGTAGAAATATATTGGTAGTTTCACAAAGGTACTATCAACATAGTCTAAATTGTATATTTTCTCATTTTCCATAAACAGCTACAAACCTTTTAAATTTGATCTGGAATACTTCAAAGCAATATAAAAGGGCTTACTCAAAGAAGAAAAAGTCAGAACTATTCTTCAATAGCATCAGGGTAAGCCATGATAATTGGTCTTTTTTTTTTTTAAATATTTTTCTAGATATTGATGGATCTTTATTTTATTCATTTATTATTTATACGTGGTGCTGAGGATCGAACCCAGTGCCTCACGCATGCTAGGCAAGCGCTCTACCACTGCGCTACAGCCCCAGCCCCATGATAATTGGTCTTATTCTTTGTTTTCAAAGCCCTCCCACATCCCCACACCTTTCAAACTGTTGCCAACCTCCCTTTTCTCCACCTCTTAGTAAGTCAGCTTTCTTTCTGTTTCTCATTTCTACTTTCCATATTCTACTCACGCTATTCATCTTTTCAAGACTGCTTTTTGTGTGTGTGTGTGTGCGCGCACACACACATGTGCATGTGTGTTTAGCCAACCTAGGTCTAGTTTTCCTAAAGACTTGAATCAAAAGTTTCCCTAAACAATGTGTCCTTTTCTACAGCTCTGACATTTAGCCCTGAGAGATAATTGAGGTATGGACCCAAGCATGGGGAAACAGGAAAAGGATCACATTATTAGAATTGACCAGGCAATTACATGAAACAGGGTAAAGTATCAAACTCCTGGAACTTGACTACAAGATCAGAAAAGGATCTGTGACATTGGTGACCTTTGCAGGGAGGCTGAACTTCTACTTTCAAGCTTTGGATGAAAATAATTTGTTTCTAACCAGGTCAAAACTGTGCCCAAATAACCCCAGGTATAAAAATGAAAGAAGTTGGGAAAGGAAACCAAGCAAGGAGGTGTTATTCTCAATGATTTAAATTAGGAAAGTAATGTGATAATTAGGGTTGTTCTAGATCTTGTCAAGTCTGAAGTTTGTACAATTTGTGTAGCTCTCTAAGGAAAGAAGATATAATATTACAAATGAAAGTATGACATGAAAACCTCTATTGTAGAATCAATAAAGGTTTAATAAAGACAAAACTTTATTGAAGACTTGTTGATTTAGATATATTTATTTTGTTCTCTCTCTTAGAAAATTTATAAATATGGTTACATGGACATTCTTCCTGACACCAACATGCCTCTGCTGTTCCCTAAGAACAGGGGTTTGTTCAAATGAAGGTTGCTAAACTGAAATTTCAATAGCTTCCTTGGAATTGTGCTGTCTTAGGTCATTTTGTGATACTGTAGTAGAATATACAAGACTGTATACTTTATAATGAACAGAAATTTATCTCTCAAGTTCTGGAGGCTGGTAAGGCTCAGATCAAGGCATTGGATTCTGCTGATGAGGTTCTTGCTCCGTCATTCCATGGCAAAAGGAAAAAGAATAAGAGAGAAAAAGAAAAGGGGACAAAAAGAGGCTGGACATGCCCTTTTGGCAAGACTTGTATTAACGTGCTAATGAGGGTAGATTTCTCATGGCCTAATCACCTCTCTTTAGGTCCCACCTCTAGCACTGTTACATTAGGGAGTAAGTATCTGACATCTGCTTTTTTGGACACATTCAAACTATAGCATACAACAAACAGAATTCCCATTGATTATCTGTGAGAACTAAGAAAATAACAATAAATGAAGGTGAAATGGTGCAGCAGAGGAGAAAAAGTTAATTGACTCTGAGGGAAAAGTGTAAGTGTTAGAGGATGCTCACACCCTGGCCTTGAATACTTTTGGAATTTCCACAAGAAGGCAGACAACATTTAAACAAAGAGCAAGACACCCACCAAGACACTTGGCTTTACCTCTAATTTCCCTGGGTATGAGGGTAGTGATCACATTAGCTCACCTCTGACACAATTCTAGGAAGCCCCCTCCAGTCTTTGGTGTGTCCAGGTACCTACTGGTTTTCAGTTGGATCAAAGGAAACAGTCCTTAATAGTCTGTGACTTAACAGTCAAGTTACTCCCTGTTAGGAGGTGCAGTCTTATATGCCCTCCTACAGATGGATAAGACTGGAGAACATCATGCTAAGTCAAATAAGCCAGACTCAAGAAGTCAAGGGTTGAATGTTTTCTTTCATGTGTGAAAGCTGGAGCAAAAGAAGGGAAGGGAAGGGCAGCAGGCATTCCATGAAATAAAAAGGAGATGAGTAGAGTACAGAGGGAATAGATGGGGACAGAGGAAAAGGGGGAAACTGCAAATGAAATCGACCAAATTATTCTATATACCTATATGTTTACCACAATGAATTCCACCTTTATGTGTATCCATAAAGTACCAATTTAAAAAAAAACAATAAATGGAAGGAAGACTAGTAATAAGAGGAAAGAGAACAGTGGGAAGGAGGAGGGGAGGAAAAGAAAGTAATGGGAACTGAAATGAAGCAAATTATATTCTATGCACATATGATTATGCCAAAATGAATCTTACAATTACGTATAACTATAATGCATTAATAAATATATTTTTAAAAACTTTAAAAAATCTATTTTTTACTGTAAGCACATCTGCATGAAAATAATGAAGAAAATGTATAATGTTATTAGAATAAAAGGTTAAATTTAAAAAATGAAAACAGGAATAAAAGCCAATATGAGAGAACAGAGGATGTTCAAGGAAAAGCAAGAAATTCAGATTAAATTTAAATGTATAGATTTTGAGTGAGGTGAAAGAATGAAGACATAGCCTGAAACATGGTTTCAGAGGGGCTTGGGTATGTTAAGGAGAGTGCACTGAATTTAGATGTCAATTAGAACCACATAAAGAAAGGAAGGACCAGAAAGTTTTAGTGATGTGCTAAGGCCATTCAGCAAATTAGGAGCAGAACAATCAGCAGGTTGCTAGAGTTTTATTATCACCTCAGATCAAAGTAAGGAAAATTCTATGTTTAAGAATGGGAATGCAGGTCAAATAAGACAAAAATCAAGAGGCTTCTTATCATAGAGAAAAGTCCTGTAATGTAAAAATGCACGTAAATGGAAGACATTTATAAATAATGGATCAAATATGTTAAAAAATAGTTCTGCTTGAGGTAAAGAGGTCTTAAGAGTTAGATTTGCTGCTGGGTATGGTGGTGCACGTCTGTAATCCCAGCAGTTCTGCAAGCTGAGACAGTGTTGGAGGCAGGCTCTCTGGGCCTGGGAGCTGCCCCGCCCTTTCAAGATGGCAACCTGGCTGTATGCCAGAAACTTGCAGTAAACAGGTGGACAACTTAAGGAAGTGCACAGCATTGGCTGGCGGTAACGTCACTGTGCATGCTTGGCTCGTGGGCATTGCCTGCTCTGATACACGCCTGTATTCTGCTCATGCATTCCCCTCGTGCTTGATAATGCTATTCC
>PVHX01011303.1:0-43244 GCA_004024805.1 Geosciurus inauris
GGCTCCCACACCTGTGTGGCCTTTAAAGGACATGTCACTCACCTTTTGACCCTGTTTCCATGTTTTGGATAAGTTTTAAAATAGTCTCCTGCCTTGTGATCACACATACATCTAAAGATTATTTTTGATCATACGCACAGGCTGGTCTCCTTGTGTCTGGTCTGATTACTACACAGATACAGCAGGAGTGTTACATGCATTTGTCAAGCTCCCAAAATATCAGTGAAAGGGAGGCAATTATCATGCTATTCCATTTGATTAAAAAATTACTTGGAAAGCTCTCCACCTCAGTGTAAGAAGCCTGAGGAGCACTCTGTCTGTCTGAAGGATGGGGAAATTTTCCCAGTTCGAAGTGGTCTTGTTCTGCAGTGGCTGTGCGCATGCACTGTGCTTGCAGAGAGCACTGTCAGATCTTTGCTCAAAATGCTCAGCTATTACCTGGGCGCAGTGGCACACGCCTGTAATCCCAGCACTTAGGGAGGCTGAGACAGGAGAATCGTGAGTTCAAAGTCAGCCTCAGCAATGGCGAGGCGCTAAGCAACTCAGTGAGATCCTGTCTCTACATAAAACACAAAAATAGGGCTGGGGATGTGGCTCAGTGGTCGAGTGCCCCTGAGTTCAATCCCTAGTATCAAAAAAAAAAAAAAAAAGATTAAGTCATGGTTCTTGTGTAAATGCAGGGTGATCACTTGTCAAATATTTTATCCGGCTAACTAATTAATGAAAGAAATGTCTGACATCAAGCCTTGTTCCAAGATGGAATGGGAGGGGATGGGGATGTGGCTTAGTGGTAGAGTGCTTGTCTTGCATGCACGAAGCTTGGGTTTGATGCCCAGCATCACAAAAAAAGAACAACAAATGTGGAGCTAGTAATTTGCAAGCAGGTTAATAAATATTAGAATAAGATGAAGATTGATACATTGGAGACTGGTTAACATCCTAGAGGACAATAGACCATAATCCTTGGGGTTTTCTTTTCCATTGAGCTGAAATTATTTTCCTTGCTAGCATTATCTCCTTGCTAACATCAGCCCTTTCCTCGGTCAGCCCAGACCCTGTGCCTGCTACCTTGTGTTCCCCAAAATTCATATGCTGAAATCTAATCCCTGAGGAGGCGTGGCCTTCAGGAGGTGATTAGGTCCTGAGGGTGGAGTCCTTGTGAACAGATTAGTTCCCTATAAAAGAGGCCCCAGGGAGCTAGCTCACCCCTTCCACCAACAATGTGAGGACACAATGGAGACACCATCCAGGAAGCAGGAAGCAGGCCCTCACCAGACACCAAATCCGCCAGCACCTTGAGGACGTTCAGCCTCCAGAACTGTAAGAAATAAACCACTGTTGTTTATAGACCACCTGGTCTATAGTATCTTGTTATAGCCGCCCAGACAGACCAAGACTTTATTTAAGACTTTGTCTTATTTCAAAACCTGTCTATTATCCGCCTTTTATCCACCTATTTATTTCAATACTCCAGGATCATCTCTTTCGGTAAATAAAACTGACTACACTTCGTTTTGTACCCTCTTCCTACATCTTTATATGTTTTCTGTATCACCTGGAATCTTTCTGGGATTTTTGTGCTTATTTATTTGCCTTTCTGTCTCCTCTTTATGTCATAGTCCAGGGTGCAAATCCAGAGACAAAGATTTGAGGGTCAATAGTTTATTTTGCAAGTACAGAAACACCTGTAATGGAAAGTGGGACAGGAGGGGAGGATGCAAATAAAAGATGACTATCAAGCCAGCGACCTCTATGTGCAGGGGGAGTGAACTCAGGGGAAATGCCATGCGCCCCTCTCGAGGGGCATCATGGGGTACTAGTAACACTAAGTCATGCCGGGCATTGGCGAGACACCACTGGGCTTACTTTTGCAGGTGACTGAATTGTGATGTGAAGACATCAGTGCCACTGAGAGAAAAGCTGAGTGTCACGGGCCCCTAGAGATGGAAGGTGTGGCGTGCCATGCAGAGCCACTATGTGGGGCACCAGGGCTGGTGGTGGGGCAGGGAGGGGAGAGGGCATCCCATGGCTTCCAGCAAGGGTTCTGGAGGAAAGGCTAGGCAGGCGGGCACACAGCCCAGGATGGGCTGCTCTGTGTGCTTCGACAGGCTTTGGGGCGCAGGTTTTCCCTGCTTGTGTGGTACATGGGCCGGCACTGATTTAGGGCAGGGGGGTTGGATGCTGGGCTGTGGACTCAACATTTGTTTCTTTGATATGAAAGGTTTGCAGGAGAGTTGCTTATTAGTTAGGCTGGCAGGTGGGGGAACAGTTTCTCCCCAGTCATCCCTATCCCTTAAGATGTCTAAATATCATACAATATAGAAAATTATGGTTAATACAGCTGGGCAGTGTTAATTACTCAAGTCTTTGGACAGAACAGCTCTCCTGGGCTTAGAAGGAGCTCTCAGGGAAGGAGACAGACAGTGGCAGTTGCCACAGAAGAGCAGCCTCGTCAGCAGGGAAGGGACCTAGACTCGGGTGTGGGCAGTCTGAGGAGGGGGACGGGGTGCCAGCTATTTTTGTGAGTTGTGTAGGAATAAATGCCACCTGAGACTGAGAGGCCTGAGACTCCTTTTCCTGAGGAAGTAGGGGAGCCAACCTAAAAAGGAAAAAGGCCCCCAACCAGCCAGAGATGGACCATGTCAGTTGCAAGAAAGACACAAATAGCAATAAATTAAAACTCATCAAATATGCTTTAACATCACAAGTTCATAATATTTTTGAAAAAGTTGATTACGTTTTGAGAATGATAGGAAATCAATTTATTGTTTGAAATTTTTGTAAATAAAAGGAATCAAGAGCTTGATCCCAGGGGGTGGGGCTTCTGGCCAGGGTCGGGAGCTATCCTGGTCTTGCATCATGATGCTCATTGGATCTAGTTTTCCTTCTTCTTTTCCACGGCGCTGGGGATTGAACCTGGGGCCTCACACCTGCTAGCTAGATCAAGCTCTGGCTCCAAGAATAGGGTCCATGATGCTGAAATCTCTCCTGCTGCTTTGTAAGTGCAAAGTGGTGCAGTCCCCACAAAATGGCATCAACAAGAACAAATAAAATTAAATACAAACACCCCTAATTTCCACTTCTTAGTTACTATGCTAATATATCCTTGCTCGTTTATCATTTTGTATTTACTGACAAATTTGCCTACAAGTTGGGGTAAAGTTTGTTATAGTTTCTCTTACCTTTCACACTGACTGAATTTTTTGTTTGTTTGTTTTATTTTTGGTACCAGGGATTGAACCCAAGGGCGCTTAACCACTGAGCCACATTCCTAGCTCCTTTTATTTTTTATTTTGAGACAGGGCTTTTCTAAATTGCTGAGGCTGGCTTTGAACTTGCAATCCTCTTGCCTCAGCCTCTGGAATTGCTGGGATTATAGGTGGGTACCATCGGGCCCAGCTGACTGAAACTCTTGATCAAGGCTCTGCAGACCATCTCTCCTCCCTTTAGGTATACTCTATAACAAACAAACAAACAAAAACTTCCTAGGAGCCGGGCATTGTGGTGCATACCTCTAATCCCAGTGGCTCTGGAGGCTGAAGCAGGAGGATTGCAAGTTCAAAACCAGCCTCAGCAACTTAGCAAGACATTGTCTCTTAAAAAACTATATAAAATAGGGCTGGGGATGTGGCTCAGTGGTTAAGTGCCCCTGGGTTCAATTCCCAGTACCAAAAAAATAAAAAGATTTTAAAACTTCCTAGGTTAAGTACCTAGGCAGTGGAAGATAACAGGAAGAACCATATGTGAGTGTATCTGGGTCATTAACTAGAAAATAGGCTTGAGCCAGGTCCTCTCATCCTATGTACCTTTCTTTACACGTTAAAAGTGGAAAAGAATGCCAGGCACGGTGGCACACACCTGTAATCCCAGCACTTAGGGAGGCTGAGACAGGTGAATCATGAGTTCAAAGCCAGCCTCAGCAAGGGTGAGGCGCTAAGCAACTCAGTGAGACCCTGTCTCTACATAAAACACAAAATAGGGCTGGGGATGTGGCTCAGTGGTCGAGTACCCCTGAGTTCAATCCCCAGTACCAAAAAAAAAAAGTGGAAAAGAATGCCTGTACTGTCCACCTCCCTCGGAGGTCATGAGGTCAAGTGGAAAGATGATTGTGAAATGCTCTCGACACCTGTGATGCACTTCCACTGCTGGTATCGCAGCTGCGTGTAGATTAGCTGTTCCTCTCCAGCCAACACAGATGCTTCAGGAAACCCTCCAAGGGCACAGATTCAGTGTCTATTATTTTTTACATTTATTTTGCTGTGCTGGGGGTTGAACCCAGAGCCTGTACACACTGGGCAAGTGTTCTACCACCGAGTTACAGTCCCCAGACGCATATAGACTATTTTTAAATGTATCATTGTCAATGCCAAAATCTGACTCTTAAATATCCAAATCAACCTTAGAATGAATTTTTACATGAGAATCAAATCCACAATAGAGCTATTTGTCTGAGTAGCGGGACTGGCTGGGCATGGTTAAGCCACAGAGAAATAAGCCAGCAGCTCAGGTGTGGGTGGACAGGGCAGCAAGTTAACACCCAGAGAGAATGAAAGGAGCATGGCTAAGGATCTTCTGAAGCCCAAGGGTGGCACCTCTGTCCTTTTGGGTCCTTCTTCCCTGGTTACCACAAAGATGGTCTCCCCCGAGTGCTGCATGCTTTGTCTCTGATTTCAGTTTTGAGATTCTAAAATAGTCCCACCAAATTCTAGCTGCTCTCTGTGGTAACATAAGAAAAGTCCACAAGTTTTCTGTAAAAAGAGGAGTCTAGCCAGGCGCGGTGGCACACACCTGCAATCTCAGCTGCTCAGGAGGCTGAGGCAGGAGGATCAAGGGTTCAAAGCCAGCTTCAGCAATTTAGCGAGGCACTTAGAGTTCAGTGAGACACTGTCTCTAAGTAAAAATTAAAAAGGGCTGGGGATATGGCTCAGTGGTTAAGCACTCCCGGTACAAAAAAAAAATAGAGAAAGAGTCTATGTGAAACTGACGCCCACTAGCTTTTAAAAACTAGCTACTGCTGGACACGATGGCACACACCTGTAATCCCATTTGGCTCAGGAGGCCAAGGAAGGATTGCAAGTTCAAAGCCAGCCTCAGCAATTTAGTGAGTCCCTGTCTCAACATGAAAAGTAAAAAATGGCTGGGGATGTGGCTCCCTGGTTAAATGCCCCTGGGTTCAATCCTTAGTACCAAAAATTTAAAAATTAAAAAAAAAAAAAAAATCTACCTGTAAGGTCTGCTCTGAACTGAACACAACACACTCCATGTAACCAAGGGATCTTTATTCACAGGAATCAGTGCAGGTGGACATCCGGGGAGAAAAAAAGAGGAGAGCAGGTGCGGAGCATGGGATTTTATAGGGCCTGCGGTAAATGCTTCATGGACTATGGATTGGTTATTTCAGGCTGGTGTGTCAGGTAAGGATTGGTGGTCTGGTTGTGACGCCCCTGAGGTCACTTCTAGGATGGGAAGCTTGGGCAGGAAACTGAAGTAGGCTTTAGAGAAGGGAGGGCCGAAACTGGGTATGGGAAGGGCTATTTCTATCTAACACTAGCTACTTTATCTCTTCTTGGGTTTGGAGAGTTGAGATTGCTATAGATGAGTTTTGCCTCATGCAGGATGCTAATCACTGAGGCAATGAACTGCAAAAGAGTCAGGGCTGTTCACCAAGCAGCCAGGCATGCAGATGGGAGGGCAAGTCTCAAATCCAACTTCCCGAAGACAGGGTTTACAGATATCTATGGCATAAATACGGGTGGTGACAGGGCATGATGTTGCACACCTGTAATCCCAGCACTTTGGGAGGCTGAGACAGGAGAATTGCGAGTTCAAAGCCAGCCTCAGCAATGGCAAGGCGCTAAGCAACTCAGTGAGACCCTGTCTCTACATAAAACACAAAATAGGGCTGGGAATGTGGCTCAGTGGTGGGGTGCGGTGTTCAGAAAAGGGTAACATTAGCATAACCTGAGGGTGGAGTTTTGGCCCTCCGTATCAAAAAGGGGTCACCCATTGGACACTGGAGCGGGCCCAAGTGCAGGGGTCTGTGGCTTGAGTTTGAACCAGACAGAGTACGTCCAAGTTCCTGGAAGAAAGAAAGACAAAACACTTCAGCGACCATTCCCATCATGACCGATGCTTCAGAGGTGCTGCTTATGGCAAAGCCAGTACAGATGAGTGACAGGTGGCTTGTCCCTGTGACCTCTAAAGTTGTTGATTTTTTTTTTTTTAAATAGATGGACACAATGTCTTTATTTTATTGGTTTGTATGTGGTGCTGAGGATCGAACCCAGGGCCTCACGCATGCGAGGCAAGCGCTCTACCACTGAGCTACAATCCCAGCCCCTAAAGTTGTTGATTTTTAAAGTCAATTAAAAGCAAGTAACTAAAAGCAAGGGAGGCCGATTGAGTTTGATGGGTACAGTCAGAGTTGCCTTATGATTTTTTCCTCTCTTCTCTCCTTCCAGTTCCCTCTCAGTCCTCTTCTTCTTCATTTGTTTCCTCTATTTCCCAGGATCACCAGTCCATTTTTTAAACTTTGGAAGTATTACTGAAAGTTTAGAAAGTTTTTTTGTTTTTTTGTTTTTTTTTGTACTGGGGATTGAACTCAGGGGCACTCGACCACTGAGCCACGTCCCCAGCCCTATTTTGTGTTTTATGTAGAGACAGGGTCTCACTGAGTTGCTTAGCGCCTCACCGTTGCTGAGGCTGGCTTTGAACTCGCGATTCTCCTGTCTCAGCCTCCCAAAGTGCTGGGATTACAGGCTTGAGCCACCGCGCTCGGCTAGAAAATTTTTTTAATATCAACTTCCTGTCTAAAGAAACTGTTCTGGAATTTTCTTCTCCTCTGCACCAGCTAACAGACCCCAATCAACCCCCTCACCCTCTCTGTCAACAAGAGCAGCTAACAGTGTTCCTGTCTCTGTGAAGGTACTGGAAGGGCCAATGATATACACATGAAAGAGCTTTGCTGAATGAGAGGAGCCCTGCAGATATCAGGTGTTGCGATTAATGCTCATAAATGGAAACACTGACTAAGGTCCTTTTTTTCAACTTAGTCCTATTAGGAAACAGCTTTTAGTAAAAACTAAAAATGAAGGGCTGGCTTATTTTCAACAAGTTGTTTGCATGAAGACACTAAAAATTACAGACTTACTGTGTCAACAGAGACAATTAACTCAAAGCCAAAGCCTATTGTGCAACTCCAGGAAAAAAGGTTGGAACAAAAGGCTTTTAAGAGTCTTCTCCACTGAAGCATTTGGGAAGGTGCTGTTTGCTGGGGAATCAAGTCAGTGAACAGGATGGGTGACATCAGCCTGAGTCCTGCTAGAGTATAAAGTAGCATGAGGTCATTTTAAGCTAATCAATGGGTGGCAGAGAAAGGTGCCATTCAGTATTTATTACCTCACCAGCAACAAAAGGACTGGATTTGGTTAATGGAAACCGAGGGCTTAATGAATCACACTAAATAAGGAGGGCGGAGGTAACTGGGTCATTAAGACTCTAATACTGAGAATCTGTCCACTTTTTAAATTGGCCCTAAGGCAACTTTTCCAAAAGTGATTCTGTAGTTGTTAAAAAAGCTTTTTGCTTTCAACTGCAGGGCTTTTCTTGTTGCAGTCACAGAAAAGTGGTTTCTGGGTTCCTGAGAGCCTATTTCTGGGTCACCAGGAATGTTCATTATGCAAAAATGTTGGTAATGCCCCTCAACTCTCTCCCAATGGCAGATGTCTAATCAGCTATTTAATATATATGTTTTTAAAAAAACTCAGGCTGATTATATGGAAGGGCCTCTGGAAACCCAGTCTCATTTTCTTACTGTGCCATCCCGTCAGACAAGCACACAGATGATTGTAATTCAAGGAAGGTGCCAGGAGGGGAGAACAGAGGGCTACGGGGGAGGGGAAGACCACAGGACTGAAAGGTTTTTTATCAGACAGTGGGCTCGGGAGCTCCTCTTCAGACAATGACGCTCCCATTTGTAAGACCAACTGAAATAGAGACGGAGTAGAAGTTACGAGTGATGAGGATTTACGAAAACTGTGGTAGTAAGACTAGAGAATAATGAGAGAGCGCTTTTAAAATGATAAATGATATACATAAAGTAGCAAAAAACAACAGTTAAAGAGAACTTCAAAGCCGGGCGCGGTGGCTCACGCCTGTAATCCCAGCACTTAGGGAGGCTGAGACAGGAGAATCGCGAGTTCAAAGCCAGCCTCAGCAATGGCAAGGCGCTAAGCAACTCAGTGAGACCCTGTCTCTACATAAAACACAAACTAGGGCTGGGGATGTGGCTCAGTGGGCAAATGCCCCTGAGTTCAATCCCTGGGTGAATGGGAGGAAGTGAAGCTACTCAAATCAAAGAGCTGGAGAGAGGGGCATGCTTGGTGGGGGGGAGGGGTCTGGAGATGCTAGTGGGAGAGGCACGTGGGGTAACTAGGCAGTGGAGACCAAAAGGCAGGGACCCGACCCCCAGTCCCACATGCCCGCTGCAGGGGACATATAGCCGTGGAACAGGAGCAAAGGGGCATGAGTCAACTAAGGGGCCATCTCTGGTCCCACAAGATGGCTTCCAGCTCCAGGATGCCCAAGGTGGGAAGGCGGTGTACCACCACGCCCCACTAGAGTTTGCATTTCTGACTCATTCCCAGGGGCTGGTGGTGTAGAGGAAGAAGTATAAACTTTGGATTCAGAAGAATCTAAGATGGATTTCCACCTCAGCTCTCTGGGTGCTTCAGATTTCTCACGTGGAAAATGCAGAAATAAATGAGTGTATGTGTATGGAACCTATTATTGGTGTCTGGCACACAGTTGATACTCAATGTGTGTCTTATAGGCAGGTAGGTAGACGGTCAAATAGGAAAGCAGAAACCTGCCAGCTGTGGCCACAGAGAGAAGATAGGATGAGAAGTGCAAGGACACATGAGGGTCTATAGGAACAGCTCCCTAAGAAAAAGAGGAGTTAGCCTTGGGTACCTTGATCCCTGTGTTTTCCAGCAAGGTACTTGACTGGGGAGCAAGAATAAACCTGTAACAGGTAGCACCCATTGAGTAATGACAAAACA
Source organism: Geosciurus inauris (assembly GCA_004024805.1). Taxonomy (NCBI): domain Eukaryota; kingdom Metazoa; phylum Chordata; class Mammalia; order Rodentia; family Sciuridae; genus Geosciurus; species Geosciurus inauris. The sequence goes on from PVHX01011303.1 coordinate 9,060, forward strand.
AAGCATCCCAACATTGGGCTTCAGTGTTCTGATTGGTGGCCACTGTGGTGCTGCTCAGAGGATGCCACACACTCCTGGTCTCAGATGCTGGGGCTGGAAGGCAGAGTCTTTTCCCAGCAAGTCTTAGGGCACAGCATGCCAGGAAGCAGGCAGAAGAGAAGAGAAGGCAGAACATTTGGTTGTATGCAAGACCAACTGCATCAATTTCAGGTCCCAGTGCCACCTGAAAATGTGGAGCCTGGCTTCAAAAAGTATTTAGGATTTCAAGCGGGGCACAGTGGTATGCACCTGTGAGCCCAGCAACTGAGGAGGCTGAGGTAGGATTGCAAGTTTAAGGTCAACCTGGGCAACTTAGTGAGACACTGTCTCAAAAAATAAAAAAGACCAGGGATATACCTCAGTGGTAGAGTGCCCCTCAGTGCAATCCCCAGGATGCGGGAGGGTGGCGGTGATGGCGGTAGTGCGAGGAATACCTTCAGGAAAGCGATCGCAGTCTTGAACCAACTGTGGGAGCATCCTACTGCAGGTCCCTGTTTCTACAAGCCATGTGCTTGTGAAGCCAGATGGTTCCCTGTCACGCTAGGGCATGAGATGGGGGAAAGGAATAACAGAGACTGGAAAAATCTGTAGACCAGTTTTTTAGCTTCAGCGACCTCTTAAATGAAAAAGAAGCTCCACAGGGGAAAATCTCTTTCCATTTTAAATCCTTTAAGTGCAAGCTGGTCCTTAGAGCTTGGTGTGGTCCTTAGGAGTGCTTTTGGGATCAGGTGACATTTTAGAATCTGAGAAAATTAGTGTTTTCTTAAAAGGCATGTCTTTGCCGCGGCTCCTGTTACCTCGCTCCCACCTGCCAGGCTCCTGAAGGTAAATGAGTTTGTAGACCTGATTTGGATTCTGGTCGCGAGAAGTCAGAAGTTCCTAGTTTGAGTCTTAGGATCCCGGGATTGGCTTCATAGACCTATACAAACAGGACCCTGCACTAAGGATAGTCCCACACTTTTCTCAACACGATCCATTTTAAGATTACATTTCTAAATCCATACGCGTATGCAGGCCAATGCACGCGCACTTACGCATAGCCCAAAGCTCCCTCCCCAAGCTTTGTGTCCAAATTTTGGGCAGCGTCTGCGTGAGCCACTAGGAGGCAGTGTTGGCTAGTGATCTGTTTGTAAGGCGGAAGCCAAGCAGCTTTTCCCGTCTCTGTCCCACTTGCTGAAGGACTTTGGACCTTTGTAAAAAGATGAAGGAGCATTCATAATTTGGCAATTTAAATATGTTAGCTTTATGAGGGGCACTGTACAGCAAAAATATTCAGGCACTTCCCATTACCCTTACTAGCTTGATCACACAATGAGGACTTGTCAGAACTGAGTAAAAGCTCAGACTTTTTTTTTTTTTTTACAGATAAAATTGCAGTGCCCTGAAGCCCAGTGCACTGGCTTCATTGAAAGGAAGTAAGTTTCTATTAGATTCCCTGGCCTGAGGCTTAACAGCTTTTTTTCTTTTTGGTACCGGGGACTGAACTTAGGAGTGCTCGGCCACTGAGCCACATCCCCAGCCCTATTATGTGTTTTCTGTAGAGAACAGCTTTGTTTTGTTGGCAAAATGAAGCAGGAGTGATACTGAATCACTGGTAAGGTCTCGCAGGCTATTCACCAGAGCTTAGAGCAGGTCTTGTGAGCAGTTCCACCCACACTGGGGCCACAGAGCCCTCTGGTCCTCTTTTGGAAAGAGCCAGCCGTGCACATCTTCTGGGAACACTCACGGGTTTCCTAAGACGAGTGTGTAAAGAACTTCAAGTTGGCTTTCATATCTTCATAGGATATCAAAGGAGATAATTTATGTGCACAAATAACTTTACATAAAATTGTATTTAAGTAAATAATATGAATTTCACAGTCCGTGTCATGGCATTTCCAGGGGGTAGGCAAGGACCCCCTGCAGACATGAATAATGCAACGTCACGGAAGGATGGCACCTGAGAGAGGCCTCTGGTCAGTTCAAGGATGGGGGTGCATCTCTGTGGGATCCCTCTAGAGAAACGAGTCACAGCACATTTTAAAGGGCCTTGATTGCTGGGTTAGAAAAGATGAGTTTAATGTATGACAATCAAGATCCAGTTAGGATTTTTAGAAAATAACAATTTGAGAAGAGTCTGGCAGGACGATCTGCCTACATTGTGTAGAATAGATGCTAGAAAATATAAACAAGGAAGTGCTTTTAAAAATTATACCAAAATTACAGCTCATTTGAGGGAAGTGGCACTCGGGCTTCTTGCATTTGAATTCCAACTCCCTCAGTTGGGGCTGTGTGTCCTTGGGCAAGCTAGTTAACTGCTCTGAGCCTGTTCCTCATCTGTAAAGCTGGGATGCTGTGTAGATTATATGGATCATCTATGTAACATACCTAGTAGAGCAGCTGGCACAGAGTAGATCTCACAGAATCCTAGGTCTCCACGTAGGGACAGTGATTATTCTTGTTGATCATTATGACATTGTGAGGAATTTGTGGCTCTAACAGATCAAACTAAAAGTGGCAAATCTGGGACACGGCACAATGACTGCTATTCAGATAGTGTTTTTCACCCTTCCATGCACATTTTAATAATTTGGGAAGATTCTCCCATCCTGAAATAGCTCCTACTTTTTTCTTTCTTTCTTTTCTTTTTTTTTTTTTTTTTTTTTTTTTTTTTTTTTTTTTTTTTTTTTTTTTTTTTTTTTTTTTTTGTGGTCCTATGGATTGAACCTGGGGGTGCTCTACCACTGAGCTACATCACCAATCTTTTTTTTATCGTGAAACAGGGTCTCCCCTAAATTGCCCAGGCTGGTCTCCAACTTATAATCCTCCTGCCTCAGCCTCCTGAGTCTCTGAAGTTACAGGTTTGTACCACCAGCCCCAGTTACAATTCTGTTTTGATCTTTATGTCAAAGTAAAAATTCTTTGATCAATATAGATCCTGAAGTAGCTCCACTTATTCTAGTTAACTGATTTCCAGTTAATAGAAAGGTTGTATAGCTGGAGATTTAAATTTTCTTTCAATTTAAACCATTTATTTTATTTTCATTTAGTAAATCTGGTAGCATCTACAACATACTATACTATAAAATTTATGTAAACTTTTTCCACTTAAGGAGATGGAGTCTACACATTATTAAAATTTATCTTAATTTCTTTTGTACCAGGGATTGAACCCAGGGATGCTTTACCACTAAGCCCCATCTCCAGCCCAAGCTCCTTTTTTATTTTTAATTGTTTAATTTTTTATTTGTTCTTCTAGTTATACATGACAGCAGAACATATTTTGACATATTATACATACATGGAGTATAACTTCCCATTCTTGTAGTTGTACATGATGTGGAGCCAGCCCTTGTTTGTATTTTATTTAGAGACAGGGTCTTGCTGAGTTGCTTAGGACCTCACTGAGTTGCTTAGGACCTTGCTAAGTTGCTGAGGCTGGTTTTGAACTTGCGATCCTCCTGCCTGAGCCTCCCGAGCTGCTGGAATTATAGGCATGCACCACCGTGCCCAGAAGTTATCTTCATTTTTAAAGTTTACTTTTCCAGAAAAGAAAAATCACATGAATATCTGATCATCTACTTATGCAAGTGAAATTCAAACAATTAAGGTACGTAAAGTCTTCAGAAGGCTGCCAGTCCATCATCTAATGCTACAATAGTATAATAAAAGCAGTATCATAGCATAAAGATGCTGCAATAGCAAAAAATATACAAAAAATAAATAAACCCACAAAATTTCACCAAAATTAACCTATTTTATTTTACTCAAACCAAACTTGCCATTATGAATGTTTTTCTTTGGTGAGAAAACACATCATATTTTAATTCCAGTGTGTCACAGGAGGAATAAAGAAACTCAAAATATTCAGGCCAGAAATGCAGTGTGATCAAAGGGTGGTAGAGGAGAGGTAAGGGCTGAGAAGACAAGCAGCAGCCTTCCTGAAGCTCTCTCAGAACAATCCTTGCACAGCAGAGTTCAACTTGTTCTAAAAAGTTCTAGAAACCAAAATAAGGACTAGCTATTTGGAATCCACAGAAATTCCAGTTCATCTTTAGGTATAATTTTCTAGGTATTTGAGTGCTCAAAAGTGGAATTTTATGTAAAATTACACTCTCATTTGTGCTTTCTTTAAAAGCACGCACTAAGTGCTTGTGTGCTAGGGTTCAATGTGGCTCATCCCCCAGAGTACTGAAGCTTGGTTCTCAGTGTGATGGCATGGAGAGGTGGTGGAACCGTTAGGAGCTGGGGCCCAGAGGGAGGCAGGAGGTCATGGGAGGTGGTGAGATGAAGGCCTTCTCGGGGAGCCGGCCAGGACAGGCAGGACAGGACTGCCCTGGTTGCTGCAAGAGCAGGCTGTAACTAGGGGAGTGCAGCCTCTTCAGCTTGCTCCTGGCTGCCCCAGGTCTGCTGCCCCCCACGAGGCCTTCACCAGAGGCCAGCACTAGGTCCATGCTCTGGAACCTCCAGAGCTGGGAGCCCAGTGAACCTCTTTTTCTTTGTTCAACACCCAGTCTCAGGTATGTTGTTCTTCAACACAAAACATACTAAGGCCTGTTTGAAGGAAGGATGCTTTCTACACGTCACATGTACAAAACTCTTCTATAAAATACATAAAAGCATCAGTTGTCACAGAGAGGGAGACTGAAGGATGAGGAATGGCTCGCCTCATCATACTCCTGTACTCTTTCATTCTGCAGGTGTTATTTCTCCTCCTCCTCCCCCTTCTTTCCTCTCCCTCCTCCCCCTCCTCCTCCCCTCCTCCCCTCCTCCCTTTCCTCTCCTCCCCTTCTTCCTCCTTTCCTTCTCCCCTCCTCCTCCTCTCCCTCCCCTCCTCTCCTCCTCCTTCATGTGTGTGTTACTGGGACTGAACCCAGGAGTGCTCTACCACTGAGCTACAACCCAGCCCTTTTTATTTTTGAGAGAGGATCTCATTAAGTTTCCAAAATCGGCCGCAAACTTGCAATCCTCCTGCCTCAGCCCCCCAAACTGCCGGGATCACAGGCATGCATCATCAAGTCTGTCTCTGCATGTATTTTAATATCAAATAAAATAAAAATAAAAGGAATGCTCTAACAATATTTCTGACATTGATGGTACTTAAAGCACAGTGGATAAGAACACTCTGAAAGCAATTCCTGCTTGGATACAGCAGGGTCATGACGGGATCACTAAGCTCCCTTTCAATTTGCAGATACTCCCCCCCCCCATTTTTAACCCGGAGCATTATAGTTGTACATATTAATGGTATAGATGCTCTTAATAGGCTGCTCCAGTGGGGGCAGGAGGAGCGGGCATGGCGGGGAAAGTGAGGCGGTCTAGTTCTGTCCATGTCCCTCCGGGAGGAGAGAAGGGGACACGCAGTGCTCGGCCGTGCTCAGCAGAGGCAGGGAGAAGCCTGCAACTCTCTTGGTTGCTTATGCTTTTATACTCGTGCACTTAACTTTTAGTTTCAAATAAGCGCAGTGAGAGAGATTTTCAACAAATGTTACGCCTGCCCTGAAGTAGCTGTCAACCCAGGGAGAGAAATCCAATCAACCGAGGGGAAGTACCATCTGGCTTGGTTTCTGGAGGCCGCAGTTCCTCATCAGGAGAGGTACACGATCCGCCTCCCTCGCTGCGCACAGAAACCAGCGTGCTTTCCCTTCCCTTGCGTTCCCCTGGACTGGTCCCATCCAAACGAGGCTGGTTCTGGACAGGAGGGAAGACCATCCCAGTTACAAGGCCTTGCCCCATTCTTCCGGGGCTGTTGCCCTGCCCAGGTCTGCTGACACCCCCTCTGCTGGTGCTGTGTCCGCGCGGCTGGCCAAGCCATCAAGCCTCCTTAGCTTGTTCCTCTCTGGCTGGCTTACCCTGGCCCAGGAGTAGAGACGTATTGATTTTTTTATAGCTTTATTTTATTTATTTTTTTCATGTGGTGCTGAGGATCGAACCCAGTGCCCCACACATGCCAGGCAAGTGCTCTGCCCCTGAGCCCCAACACAGCCCACGCATTGAGTTCTGATACCCTTCTCGCTAGAATCCTCCTTATAAGGCCACCTGCCTTGCTTGCACCTTCAGCCTAGTGCTGTTTACACCCCTGGTGTGACAAATGGTTGGTACAACCCAGGACACAGGAAGCAAAGAACAGGTTCTGTCCCACTTGATGAAATAACTGATGATTCTTTGCATCGAGAAATTTGCTTCGGGGAACAAGCAGCACACAGATTCTGACAGCAAGACCGCCTTGTAGAAAGAAGAGATGCCTGCCTGTCATCCCTGCACTTTGGGAGGCTGAGACAGGAGGATCGCGAGTTCAAAGCCAGCCTCAGCAAGGGCGAGGCGCTAAGCAACTCAGTGAGACCCTGTCTCTACATAAAATACAAAATAGGGCTGGGGATGTGGCTCAGCGGTCGAGTACCCCTGAGTTCAATCCCTGGTGCTAAAAAAAAAAAAAAAAAGAAAGAAAGAAAGAAGACGCCTGCTCAGCCTCATAGGGTGTTCCTTTGACCTCTCCGTTGCCCAGGATACCCATATGGTTGTGAATCAACCAGACTTTTTTCTTGTTTGGCCATCAGCCTTGCTTCTCAGCTATTTCAGAAAGTACTTGAACAGCATCTATATCCATAAGCAAAAAGAAAGTGACATTAAATTTGAAAACACTCTTTTTTTGTTTACTGTTAGCTTATTTTGTAAGAATAACATTTTAATATGGCATGAATTAGAAATCTTCAGAAAATGGCAGGCTAGATAATGGGAAACGACCCTTCCACTAAAAACAAGTAGCAAAGCTGTACAAAATGTAAGAATAATGGGAGGCGGTGATTGGGAAAATAATAACACAGGAAAGAATTCCAGGGCTGAGATACAAAGAAGAAACAAACCCAAGAAAGAGTGACCAGCTTTAGAGCTACTGCCCTCCAAGGGCATCTGCTAATTCCTAATGCAGTAACCAAAAGATTAAGATGCTAAACAAGCCGGGTGCGGTGGCGCAAGCCTGTAATCCCAGCACTTAGGGAGGCTGAGACAGGAGAATCCCAAATTCAAAGCCAGCCTCAGCAATGGCGAGGCACTAAGCAACTCAGTGAGACCCTGTCTCTAAATAAAACACAAAAGAGGGTTGAGGATGTGGCTCAGTGGGCAAGTGTCTTTGAGTTCAATCTCCAGTACCAAAAAAAAAAAAAAAAAGATGCTAAGCAGAGGGCTGGGGCTGTAGCTCAGTGGTAGAGCACTGGCCAGCACGTGTGAGACACTGGGTTAGATCCTCAGCACCACATAAAAATAAACAAAACAAAATAAAGACACTATGACCATGTATAACTAAAAAATATTTTTTTAAAAAAGATGCTAAGCAGATGTTTTGACAGTCATGTGAGGGGAACAAATGAGGAGAACCTTGGAAAAATCCATACTTTTGGTGGGGAAACTTAGGGCTAGACCCTAGGAATAAGGGCAAACTAAATCCCAGCTTTTAGTCACCTCAGGTCCATATTGGATTAACATAATATGGAATTACTAGTATCCCTAGGTATGTGCCAAAAGTACATGTAAATATACTCTAGCAAAATATAACATTTCAGTAGGTTCAAATTATTTCTATAGTAATTAATATACAATGTCTTTCATACAATAAATAAATGCAAGAAGAGTCAAGTCATTTGAAACCTAAAGAAACAGCAGACACTATATGTAGACCCATATGGGAGCAAAATACTGAATTCTAAATGGAAGGTGTTAAAATAATTATGCTGAATATGTTCCAAGAAATTAAAGACAAGTTAGAGAACTCAGCAGAGAAATGGAAACTATAAAATAGAATTAAGTGAAAAATAAGTAAAAATTAAGTGAAGAATATCTGAAAAATAAGATAACCTAAATTAAGAGCCCAAAATATGAGTTTAACCTCATATTAGACATAACTTAGAGAGAGAATTAATAAATTAGAATACAGGATATGAAAAAATTATCTAGTATGAAGCACTGAGAGACAAAATGCTGTAAATGATAGAGGAGAAGTAAAGAGAGAGAAACAAAAGGACTAAAATATATATAATTAAAGCAACAAAAGGAGAATAAGAGAATGTGAATGAGGCACAGTATTTGAAGAAATAATGGTTGAGAATTTTCCAAAAGTGATGAGAGATTTCAAGCTACAGGCAAAAACAGCTGTAGAAACCCAAATCAGGGTAAATGCGCACAAAAAAACCAACCAAACAAACAAACAAAACTCAGTTGTTTCAGAATGGAACTTATGAAAATCAAAAACAAAGGAAAAAATATTTAGTGAAGTCAGAGCAAAAGGGACTTTCACAAAAGTGATAGTGAGACTGATAGCAGTCAGTCCATAGAAATAATGGAATCCAGACAATATGAGGTAACTTTGATGTGGTAAGAAGAATGACTTAGAAAATACTTGATAAAGAGCACACTTTATTCATCCATTCAGCCAGTATTTATAGTGCATCCATTACATGCCAGACACTCTTAGGCAATGGGTATACAGCAATGAGAAGGCAGGGCTTACCTCAGAAAGCTCAGGGGTGATAGTCAGCCTTGTGTTGTATTATATGACACTCTTACATCATTAACAATGGTTGCCTTAAGGACTTCCTCAGAGAAAGTGGGAGAAGAGGGCACACATTAGATAGAACTTGATAAGCATCTCCCAAATGATATGATATTCTCTCCCTTCTCCCCTGAAAGACTTGAGAATTACTGATGTATTAGGAGAGAGAAGATGGAAACAATTGTACTGCAATATAGTGAAGCAATAATCAATATTTTCCCCATTCATTTAACATGGTTCTGCGAACACAAAGATAAATGAGTCATGGTACCTAACCTTAAAATGCTGTCTTAGTGCAGTTTCTGTTATTAGAGCAGAATAATGGAGACTGGGTGAGTTATAAAGAAAAGAGTTTTATTTAGTTTTATTTAATTTTAACTTTAGTTCAAAGTTCTGGAGACTGGAAGTCCAAGGTCAGGGAGCCTCATGCTGCAACATAACAAAGCAGAAGAGTAGGAGCATACGCGGGTACACAGAAAAGAGACAAAACTTGAGGGGTGACCCTACCTTATAACAACCCGTTTTCTCAGAAACTAATCCAGTCCCATGAGAAAGGCATCGATCCCTCTAAACAACCTAATCACCTCTTAAAGGCCCCATCTCCAGCCACAGTGACAAATTTCAACATGAGCTTTGAAGGAGACAAACCATATTCAACCATAGCAGATGATTACAGTCCATGGGAGAGACAGCCAAGGAAAATCACTAATTACAAGGCAGTGTTTATTATTTAATATTCTTTGGGAGGCAGAATAGTAAGGAACGTGATCTCTAAAATCAGATTGTGTAAACTCTGTATGCCTCAGAGTGAAAAGTAAGTAAATACGAGGGAGACATTAGTACAGTACAGTGCTTGTCATATTAAATAACTGCTCAATAATAAATGCCAGCTATTTGAGTACAAGTGCCAGAGATCAACTTTTTATATTGTTTCCCCAAAGTGGGACTTTTATAATATGCTGGCATTTATCAAGAAACTCGAGCACAATAATGCATCCATTCTAACCTGCAAAAAAGGATAAAACAAAATCAAGAAAGTTATTAGGAATCCACAAAGTGCAGTCTTGCCCCCTTTCTCTCTACAGCCCCAATTGATTGTTCTACCTTTCTGAAGACTGATTTTCTCTTTTCCAGTCATAAGGCCATTTGTACCCTGTCTCCCAGCACCTGGATTTATGGCTTATGGCCCAGCCATACACAGGGACTGAGTGACAGTCTTACAATGCCAATTCTGAAGTTCCTGCTTGAGTTAATCAGTCATTTCTAGTCTAATTTGGGGCACATGGTGAGATTAGGTAGCGTAAACACGATTGCTGCATCACCTCTATGAAGTATCGGGAGCAGTTTCAAAGAAGGAGACATGGCCCTGATATGGACATTCCCATGAGTGAGGAAAGTGCTGTGGTGGACACGTACCCAAGATGGTGTGGGTGGACGTAGCAGGGCTTCCTTCCAGCCTTCTCACAGCATAGCGACACCTAGCATATGGGTATGTCACACTTACTGTTTTTCTTGTCATTGTTCTACTTGGTTATACATGGCAGTAGAATTCACTTTGACACATCATACATAAATGGAATACAACGTATTCTTCTGGTTGTACATGATGTAGAATCACACCAGTCATTTCGTCATCTATGCACATAGGGTAATAATGTCAGATTCATCCTACTTTCCTTCCTAGCCCCAGACCCCCTCCCCACCCTTCACTCCTTTCTGCTGAATCCAAAGTACCTCTATTCTTCCCTAGCCACACACCCCACCCCACGTTTTATTGTGAGCATCCCCATATTAGAGAAGACATTCGGCCTTTGTTGTTGTTGTTTTTTTAAATTTTTTTTTTAGTTGTAGATGGGCACAATATATTTTATTCATCTTTGTTTTTTTTTTTTTTGTTTTTTTTTTAATGGTACTGAGGATTGAACTCAGGGGCACTCGACTGCTGAGCCACATCCCCAGCCCTATTTTGTGTTTTATGTAGAGACGGGGTCTCACTGAGTTGCTTAATGCCTTGCCTTTGCTGAGGCTGGCTTTGAACTCGCGATTCTCCTGTCTCAGCCTCCCAAAGTTCTGGGATTACAAGCGTGAGCCACCACGTCCGGCTTATTTTATTTATCTTTATGTGGTGCTGAGAATTAAACCCAGTGCCTCATGCATGCAAGACAAGTGCTCTACCACTGAGCCACAATCCCAGCCCTGGGCCTTTGGTTTTTTAGGATTGGCTTATTTCACTCAGTATAATATTCTCCAGCTCCATCCATTTACCAGCAAATGCCATGATTTCATTCTTCTTTAAGGCTGAGTAATATTCCATTGCATATATGTACCACATTTTCTTTATCCATTCATGTGTTGAAGGGCACCTAGGGTTCCACAGTTTAGCTATTGTGAATTGAGCTGCTATTAACATTGATGTGGCTGCATCAATTCCAAGTCTTCTGAGGAATTTCCATACTGCTTTTCATAATGATTGCACCAATTTGCAGTCACTGAGGGTATGAGTGTACCTTTTCCCTACATCCTTACCATCTTTATTGTTACTTGTATTCTTGATAATTGCCATTCTGACTGGAGTGAGATGGAATCTCAATGCAGTTTTAATTTACATTATTACTAGAGATGTTGAATATTTTTTCATGTTTGTTCATCAGTTGTTTCTTCTACCAAGTATCCGTTCAGCTCCTTAGCCCGTTTATTTATCGGGTTATTTGTTATTCTGGTGTTAAGTTGTTTGAGTTCTTTATGTATCCTGCAGATTAAAGCTCTATCTCTTCATGCTATTGATTCCTTTGCTGAGAAGAAGCTTTTTCAGTTTGAATCCATCCCAGTTGTTGATTCTTGCTTTTACTTGTTGTGCTTTGGGAATATCATTAAGGAAGTCAGATCCTAGGCTGACATGGCAAGATGTGGCCTACTTTCTCTCGTATTAGGCGCAGGGTCTCTGTTCTAGTGCCTAAGTCTTTGATCCACTTTGAGTTGAGTTTCATGCAGGGTAAGAGATAGGGGTTTCATTTAATTTTGTTACACATGGATTTCCACTTGTCCCAGCACCCTTTGCTGAATAGGCTATCTTTTCTCCAGTGAATGTTTTTGGCGCCTTTGTCTAGTATAAGATAATTGTATTCATGCAGGTTTGTCTCAGGGTCTTCCATTCTGTACCTTTGGTCTATGTCACACTTATTTTTTATGCTTGTGTCTCCCTATGCATACTACTCCAGGACAGTAGTAACATGTGGGTCTCTCTACACACCCCTGTACCTTGAATGACCTTAAGTGGAGCTGTGTTGAAGGACCTGTGTGACACAACCCTGACGGATTCCCCGAATGCCTGGGGAGTCGGGGTGGTTATAGAAGCAGCGACCTTCTTTCACGAGCGTCCAGAAACCGAGGCGTATATTGTTTAAGGCCTTCATAGTATTTCTTCACTTGCACCCCAAGTGGAACTGAATAAAATAAAATAACTATGGAAGCGGGGTGCGCACGCCTGTAATCCCTGCACTTAGGGAGGCTGACACAGGAGAATCGCGAGTTCAAAGCCAGCCTCAGCAATGGTGAGGTGCTAAGCAACTCAGTGAGACCCTGTCTCTACATAAAACACAAAATAGGGCTGGGGATGTGGCTCAGTGGTGGAGTGCCCCTGAGTTCAATTCCTGGTACCAAATAAAAAAGACTATGAATGGAAAGTTTCCAGACTTTCTCTTTCACAAACACAGCCATGCTCAGCAACAGAGTTGTGCACTGAGGAATGCAGGAATACATCATTGGGTAGTTTTGTTGTGGTACAAATATCCTTCAATGTACTTACAGAAACCTAGACGGTAGTGTCTGTGAAATACCATGTGCACATACGTGTATACTGTCATATATGTGCCCATCGCCAACCAAAATGCTCTGTGACTCATGACTGTATATACAATTTCAAGTTTTAAAAATTATACTTTTTAGAATCAGGTTATTGAGTTTGGTGTGGGGGGCAGTGTCTTGGTCTTTTTGGTATTGAGCTGGTGCTGTTGTTCCATGTTTTGGAAATGAATCCCTTAGCTGACATGTGGTTTGCAAATATCTTTTCCATTCTGTAGTTGCCTCGTCACATGGTGAGCTGTTTGTTTGGCTGTGCAAAAGCTCTTTAGCTCGATGTAGCCCCATTTGTCTCTTTTGCTGTCATTGTTTGTGATTTTTGGTGTCATATCCAGGAAGTCATTACCAAGAACAATGTCACACTTTTTTTTTAATGGGCTAAAGACTTGAATAAACATTTCACCAAAGAAGATACATAAATGGCTAATGAGTATATAAAAAGATATTCAACATCACTGATCATCAGGGAAGCGAAGTCAGAGCCACAGGAACTGTCACCTCACACCTGTTAGGATGACTTGAAAAAAAGCCCAATGCAAGTGCTGGTACTGGTATTGGTAAGGGTGAAGAGAAAGTAGAGGTCTTGCACACTGCTTGTGCAAATGCAGAATAGTACAGCTGCTGTGGAAATCAGTGTGGAAGTTCTTCAAAAAATTAAAAGCAGATTTACAAAATAATCCAACCATCTCACTTCAAAAGAACTGAAATTAGGATCTCGAAAGGACATTAGCATGTTGTAGCATTATTCACAATAGCCAAAATGTGGAAACAACCTAAATGTCCATCGGTGGATGAATAGATAAAGAGAGTGTGATATGTTCATACAAGTGGATATTATTCAGGCTTTGAAAAGAGGGAACTCTAGCCATATAGTGGCCTATGCCTGTAATCCCAGCGATTTGGGAGGCTGAGGCAAGAGGATTGAATGTACAGGAGCTTGGCCAGTCCCTGTCTCAAAATAAAATTTTTAAATGGGCTGAGAGTATAGCTCAGTGGTAGAGCCAAGCACAACACCCTAGGTTTGATCCCCAGTACCGAAAAGAAGAAAGAAATCTGCATGTTTGACAGCGTGAATGAAACCTGGAAGACTTAGGGTAATTGAAAGAGTCAGTCACAGAAAGTCAAATACTGCATGATTCCACTCACATGAGGCAGATAAACTAGATAAATTCGAGGATTCAGAGAGTGGAATGGGGTTGTTAAGGCATGGGTGAGACAGGGAGTTGCCAATTTATAGGCACAAAGTCTCAATCATGTAAGATGAATAAATTCTAGAGACTTGCTGTACAACATTGTCCCAATTGTTAACAATACTGAATAGAACACTTAAATTTTATGAAGAGAGTAGATCTCATGTTCAATGATCTCATCACAATAAAATAAAAATTATTTTTAATTATTTTTTTTCTTCAACTCATTTTCGAAGTCTGTGCTCTCAACCAGATTCTGTAGAAGGAAGGATTCTGCCCTCAAAGAGGGTATAGTCTTAGCCGGGCGCGGTGGTGCAGGCCTGTCATCCCAGCACTTAGGGAGGCTGAGGCAGGAGAATCGTGAGTTCAAAGCCAGCCTCAGCAAAGGCGAGGCACTAAGCAACTCAGTGAGACCCTGTCTCTGCATAAAACACAAAATAGGGCTGGGGATGTGGCTCAGTGGTCAAGTACCCCTGAGTTCAATCCCCAGTACCAAAAAAAAAAAAAAAAAAAGGGTATAGTCTTAATGGGAGAGACGTGGGACTTGAGGGACACTGCAAGGTGGACTGATTAGGCAGTGAGACTGGCAGCGGCTCCTCCTCCCGCTGCACTTCATGCTTCAGACTTCTAACCCGGCCTGTCGCTTCACTGCCCAGTCTCCAATTGACACCCTTCAGATGTGCATTCTGGGTTGATGCCTAAGGACATTTAAACATAGTTTAGTGCTGAGCAAAAGCTAAATGTATTCCCAGAATTCCTGTGCTAATCAATTATTTATCCCTTACAAATGCTAAGATCAAAAATGAAAAAAGTTGTAGATTTCAGCTTGACAGGAGGTCTTAGGAGACTAGCAGGAATAAAATCTTTCAAGTCTAAAGTGAGTAAAATGGGTGAAAATGAGCTTCCAATTCAGTTCTACATTATCTAAACAAGGTAAAGAATATTCCTTTGCCACCAGTAGTTAAATGCAAATGCATAATTTATGAGGGATTTATAATTTATATGGAATATTTTAGTCTTCTACCACGAGAGTCAGTGGGATTTTCTGACGTGCCTGGTGAATGTACTGTGGAATATGTCACAATGTACCCTCACTTCTGTTTTAATACAAAAGGTGATCAGATACACTTAATTACAACTCTAAATAGCATCGTTTTGTCCCTAAACTTCCTATTTTTGTATGCACAAATTTTAATTCACTTTTTTTTTTTATGGTGCTGGGGATTGAACCCAGGGACTTGTACATGCGAGGCAAGCATTCTACCAACTGAGCTATATCCTCAGCCCTTGACTGTATTTTTTAAAACAATTTTGTATTTACAGAAAAACTGAGAAGATAGTACAAAGAGTTCCCAGATACCAGGCACCAGTTTCACTTATTATGAACATCTTACCTTGGTATGGTGTATTTATGGCATTTAATATATCATGGTTAACTAAAGTCTATAGTTTATTCTGATTTCCTTAAGTTTCTCCAGTGTCATTTTTTTTTTTAACTGCTGGTGCTGGGGATTGAACCCAGTGGTTCTTTACCACTGAGCTATACTCCCAGACCTTTTTTTTTTTTTTTAATATTTTTTAGTTGTCAATGGACCTTTATTTTTATTTATTTATATGTGGTGCTGAGAATCAAACCCAGTGCCTCACGCATGCTAGGCAAGCGCTCTACCACTGAGCCACACCCCAGCCTACTCCCAAACCTTTTTATTTTTTATTTTCAGATAGAGTGTCACTAAGTTGCCCAGACTGGCCTCAATCTTGGGATCTTCCTGCCTCAGCCTCCTGAATTGCTGGGATTACAGGTGTATGCTACCACACCAGACTCCCCAATGTCCTTTTTCTGTTCCAGGATCCCACCCAGGAAACCATGTCACATTTAGTTGTCAAGTCTCCTCAGGCTTCTCTTGACAGTGAGAATTATACAGACTTTCCTTGTTTTTGATGACCTTTTGAGTTTTGAGGCATACTGATCAAGTATTTTGTAAGATCTCCCTCTACTGGAATTTGATGTGTTTTCTCATGGTTACAGAGATTATGTGTCTAACTCCACATATGCGGGTTATAGGGGAGGGAGACCAGAGAGACAAGTGCCATCCCTATCATATCATATCACATCATGGAGCAAGGTCATCAGCTGAGGAGGTATTTGTCAGGTTTATCCACTGTGAAGTTACTTCATTTGTATATGATATTTTTGGTGCTGGGAAATCAAACCCAGAGCATGAGACGCAAGTGCTCTACCACTGAGCTATACCCAGCCCACAAAGTTACTGTTTCTGTCCTCTCTTTCCATGCTGCACTCTTTGGAAGGAAGTCACCACATGCAGTCACACGTGTGGAGAGTTACGCTCCGTCTTGACAGCAGGTTGTCTACATAAATTATTTGAAAGTCTCTGCATAAGAAATTTGTCTCATCTTCTCCAGTTATTAATTTGTTCAATTGCTTATTTATATCACTCTGAAATCATGGATATTTATTTTGTACTTCGGGTTGTAATCCAGTGCTACCTATGTTATTGATTAGATTATTGTAGCTTTGGCCTTTGGGGGTTCTTTCAATTGCCCCGGTGTACCTTCAATATCCCTCCATTAATGTTAGGACTTTTTTTCTTTTTAGCACTTCATTACATTCTATCACTACAAGACACTCTAGGTTCATTTTGCATACTTCCTGCTATATTTAGTAAATCATAAAAGACTGGCTTCCTCCTTTATATCTCTGAACCTGTTCTGGAGCTGCTTCAGGTTCAAGGACAAAAATCTAAGTACTTCAACAAAACCACAGATGAGAAACAATATATATATTATAATAGATCATAATAGCACAATAGGTCTTAGAGAAGTTGCCACTGTGAAGGGCTACCATTAAAGAGGTGAGCATAAAGACAAGAGATCTGAAGCACCTGAGGATTCATGTTCTTTCTCTACCTTCAGACTAGGTCATGCTAAGACATTTCAACCAAATGGAAAGAACAAGAGCAGGGACAAGGGCCCACTACCATGCATACATGTGTTTGTGTATGTGTTCTGCTAAGCTTTTTGTCATATTGTATAAATTTTTTGAAACATCCCATAAATATGTCCTATTATTATGTGGCACTTAAAAGTCAAACTAGGGGCTAGAGATGTAGCTCAGCAGAGCAGTTGCCTAGTATGCGCAAGGTTCTGAGTTGGAGCCCCAGCACAAAATAAAACAAACAAAAATTTTTTTAAAATTTAATTTTGGCTTACAAGTAAAAGCAAAGAACACTCAAATTGACTTGGCTAATGTAAACAAGAGCCAAGGTCCAGATTCAGGTGAGTTTATCCTGGCAGATGAGGATGTGTGGCCAGAACCCACTCCCACCCTGCAAGGGTGCTGGCTTCTGCCTTGGGCTCCACTGGATGCTGCCAGGCCTTTCACCCTCCATGCACACAAGAGTGTGATCACAGCTGCCGTGATTCAGATCTCACACCCTCTGAGCACACGGTGCTCTGCCTCTTGCTTTTGTGCTGATCGGTTCTGAGTCCGTATCTTTCATGTCCTCACGCAGATCTATCACCCTGTGTGTGTCGCATACCAGTTACATGTAGTCGCCGTAATTTATTAAGCCAATCACCTACATACAGACATTTATATATGCATATATTTTTTACTTTTTTCTGTTATGAAGATCTAGTGGACATCCTTGCACACAGTTCTTTATGTACACATGCTAGTATTTCTGAAGGAAAGATTCTTAGGAATTGAGAGACCTAAGGATATTAGCTGCACTCTTTCAAACCTTCTAGAAATAAAGATTTGACGGTGGTGAATTTGTCAGTCAGCTCTTACTTCTCCATTTTATTCACACTATTAAATACTTAGTTTAATTAAAATATATCATGTCTATGACAATTCCATTATATAAGGGAATTTGGGGAGAATTATCTTCCTTTGGTCCTATTCTATTTTGAATTATCTACTCACATGGTTTTAGCTTTTTTTTTCCCCTCTGAAATTATACTATTCTTAGATCTAGGACGTACCCGAATGGACCCTGTTTCCTCTAAGATAACATAGTCAGTTTTCACTGTCCCCTTTCCATGACATCAGAATTGTTTCATGTAGCAGTCCCTTTCATTTAACATTCTTTCGGGGTTTTGCTTTGTTTGGTTTGGTTTGGCACTGTGGATTGAACCACTGAGCCACACCCACAGCCCTTTTTATTTTTTATTTTGAGACAGGGTCTCACTAAGTCAGTTAAGGCCTTGCTAAATTGCTGAGGCTAGCTTTGAACTTGCAATCCTCCTGTTTCAGCCTCCCTAGTTGCTGGGATTACAGGTGTGTGCCAGTGGCCTGGCTTAACATTCATTTGAACGGCATGATAAACAGTACAAGAATGCGCATTTGGACACAAGGCGAAGGCCAACCCTTCTGGAGGAGCTTCCCCAAAAAAGGGCATAGCGCTGGAAAAGGTAGGGGTTGAAGCCAGTCAAATTCTGCCATCAGGAAGCATGTCAGGATCCAGCTAATCAAGAATGGCAAGAAGTTTTTTTTTCGTTGTTTTTTTTTTAAATATTTTTTAAAATTGTAGATGAATGCAATATCTTTATTTACTTATTGTTATGTGGCTCTGAGGATCGAACTCAGTGACTCACGCATGCGAGGCAAGCGCTCTACCACTGAGCTACAGCCCCAGCCCAAGAATGGCAAGAAGTTTTAAGCAAAAAGAAAAAAGAAAAAACCAAACCACTATTTTCTAAAACAAAGCATTAGTAGGACAAGTAATTCTCCCAAAATTCCCTTATATAATGGAATTGTCATAGACATGATATATTTTAATTAAACTAAGTATTGAATAGTGTGAATAAAATGGAAAAGTAAGAGCTGACTAACAAATTCACCACCACCAAATCTTTATTCCAGTTTTTAAAACCAATGATGGTTGCTTTAACTTCATTGAGAAAAATGATGAAGTTGGTTGAAAAAGTCATGCTATTGGTGACATTCCTAGAGTTCACTTTAAAGTTGTTGTAGTAACCAGTGCCTTTCTTTTGACATTATAAAAAGGCAAGAAGGAAAGCCCAAGATCATCAATTTTGATGGTAAAATCAGTAGCAATACAATTTGATATAAAAAAAGAGACCCATTGGACTATCCCAAGAATTGCTATGATCTGTGTGGCTCTGGTCTTCCTCCCATTATTTCTAACATGGGATGGACCTGGACTGACTGGTGCACTTTCAGCTTTTCATGCAGAAGGCTTCAAAACCACTGGTCACACATTCTGTCTTAGGCCTTCGTAGTGACTGTGGTTGCCAACAAGTGTATCTTAATTTGAGTAGGATGTGCTCTGCCCTTGGATTCACCAGTTGTAAGACCATCAGCTCATTTCAAGGAATTTTCTTCTCCTGTTAGCCATTCCTCCTCCTATTAAAATGCATCCCACATTTTCACAGAGCGGAAGTAAATGTTTTGTTTTGAGACAAGCTTCACTAATTTCTGTATGCCACCTAGACATCTGTGCACATATATGAAATGTAGCTATTAAAATGAGTCTATTGGAGCTGGGGTTGTGGCTCTGTGGTACAGCGCTCATGTGGCATGTGTGAGGCACTAGGTTCAATCCTCAGCACCACATTAAAATAAATAAATAAAGGTATTGTGTCCATCTACAACTAAAATAAATATTTTAAAAATGAGTCTATTAAGATGAAACCCAGGGACGGGGATATAGCTCAGCTGGTAGAGTGCTTGCCTCACATGCACAAGGCCCTGGGTTCAATCCCCAGCACCACAGGGGAAAAATAACAAAGATGAAACCCAGGCAAGGAACCCTTACCAGGAACAATGTAATGTCAGTAAGCACTAGTTTTCAAAGTATGATCTAAAGGTCCCCGGGGAATCCCAAGATCTTTGAGTTCGCAAAATCAAAACTATGTTCATAAAAATGCTAAGGCATTGTTTGCTTTGTGTATATGTGTGTGTTGTCATCACACAGATTGAACTCAGAGCAGATATGAAAATCCAGGTACCCATTCGATTAAGTCAACAATTAAAGAGATTTACAAAAAATGTAAAGCCAACAACCCAACTCTTTTTGTTTTTCGGTACTGGGATTGAACCCAGGGGTGCTTAACAACTGAGCCACATCCCCAGTCCTTTTTTACTTTACATTTTGAGACAAGATCTCACTAAGTTGCTTAGGGCCTTGCTAAGTTGCGGAGGCTGGCTTTGAACTCGCAATCCTCCTGCCTCAGGCTTCTGAGCCACTGGGGTTGTAGGTGTGCACCACTGCGCCCAGTTCCCAACTCCTCCTACTAATGCTTTGTTTTAGAAAATAGTGGTTTGGGTTATTTTGCTTAAATCTGTCTTTGTTTTTTTTTGGTTTTTTTAAAAATATTTTTTTAGTTGTAGATGGACACAGTATCTTTATTTTATTTATTTTTATGTGATGCTGAGGATTGAACCCGGTGCCTCACGCATGTGAGGCAAGCGTTCTACCACTGAGCCACAATCCCAGCCCTGTCTTTGGTTTTTGTTTGTTTGTTTTGTTTTTGTGCTAGGGATTGAACCCAGGATATTGTACATTCTACACTATTTTCAATAAAATGTTTTTTATGTTGACATGTTGAATTGAATAAATAAGATTTTGATATCTCAATTTATAGTAGAGTAAATGTCAATAAATATAATCAACACTAAAGCTCTCCGTGTCTTTAATGTTTTTTTTTTCAGTGCTGGCATCAAATCCAGGGCCTTGTGTGTGTAAGGCAAGTGCTCTATCACTGAGCTACATGCTCAGCCCCTTAGTAACTTTTAAGAATGTATAGGGTTTTTGACCCCAGAAGTTTGAGAACTGTTACATTAAAATTATTATTCAAATTCAATCTGGAATACTTATTAAATTTTCCTTTGAAAAAATTTTTACCTCCTAAAAGTAAGATAATTCTGTGAATTCCATCCCAGCCCACATAATATATTTTTATTATAATGATCTTGCTCATGTGTCTATACATATAAATAAAATGAAAAAGGGAATAGAAAGTCCTATATCATAAAGCCTAAAAGAGACATATAAATGGGATAGAAGAGCAGTCTCTGAGAAGTAAAAAAAAATTTTGTACAAACTGAGTAGTGTATAATTGTGGATAAAAATTTTTTAAAAATTGTTTTTTTTAAAGCAGGGCTCAGTAGCACCTGATTGTGATACGAGATACTCAGGAAGCTGGGGCAGGAAGATTGCAAGTTTGAAGCCAGCCTGGGCAAGAACTTGTCTCAAATTTTTAAAAATAGGACTGAGTGCAGCTCAGTGGTAGAGCACTTGCCTTATGTGTTCAAGTGCTGGGTTCAATCCCTACCACGCCCCCTTCGGAAAAAGTTGGTTTTTTTAAAAGAGTAACAACATTATAGCCAATTCCCAACTCCCATTTTTCTGAAGTCAAAATATCATAGCCTTTTAATAAAATAGCTTTATTGAGATATAATCTGCATACCATATAATTCACCAACTTAAAGTGTACAATTAAATGGCTTCTAGGGTATTCACAGAAGTGTTAATTCATCATCACTATTAGTTTTGGAACATTTAATCCTCATCTACAGAATACACTGTAACCATCAGCTACGCCTCAACCCTCTCATCTCCTCTAGTTCTGGACAACTTCGAATCTCCTTTCTGTCTTTGGATTGGTCTTTTCTGGACATTTCATGTAAGTGGCATTGTACAGTAGAATGATGCCAAGAGACAGATGTGGGCAGGAAGGAAATTGTCCTTCAGCATGTACAGTGACCTGGCTGGACTGAGTTAAGATACTAACTTTACAACCTGTCTGTCCCATCCCAGAGTACATATTGCAGAAAAAAAATTGTTACAAAAGATCCAAAAGGAGACACATATACAAGAATATCAGGTTAGGGATGTAGCTCAGTCACAGAGCACTTGTAGTATGCTCGCGTCCCTGAGTTTGATCCCCAGCACCAGACCAGGGGGAAGGGGATGGGGACAGACACGTCCATCAATATGTTGTATGTGGTAACAGGATTTGGAGGTTATGGGGGATGTCGATAAGCAAAATATACATATGTGGGCCTCTCTACAGCAGTTAGAATTAAATATACAGATAGGAACAGAGAACTTAAAAAATAGTGCTGCATTGGAAAGGGGAAAACAAGGTATCAGCTGGAGAGTCACCAGGAAAATAGAACCTCAACTATTTTAAAACAGAGAATTTAGTACAGGGAATTGATTACACAAGTTATGAAACAGTCGAGCAACCAAACAGGAGACAGATTCCACACCTAGGTGTTGGTGAGAGCAGGAAGTCATCACACAACCCAGAGGTTGAAGGGAAAAGGGGAGGAGGAACGGATGTGACCTAGCCTTGTGTCTGAGGTCACCTGGCAGAAGCTGAACTGTGGCAGGTGGTCCAGAGGGAACTAGAGCTCTGGAGGAGACAGAGCTGTGGAAGAGCCTGTGCGGCTAGCTTCCCTTTTCCCCGCTTCCTCTGTCCTTCTTTGTCCCTCTGGGCCTCCTCCAGGCTATACCGACTCAGAACCTGGTAACCTGGAAATGCAGTTTGCAAAGGTCCATCTACCCCCTTCCTACCCATTCTGCCCTGCCCCGCCCTGCCCTGCGAGACAAACCCAGCAGCAAAAGAACAAAAAATGAAGTTGAGAGTCAAAAGATACCAGCCAGCACACAGAATGATCACAACTTCTCATGTGTCATGAATTACGAACACATACACATTCAAAACAAAATTACTTACTTTGCAAGAAACTGACACACACACATAGACATGTAAAACTCATTAGAGTAATTGTCTGGGCAGGAATAAGATAGGGAATAAGAAATGGGACTAAATGGGAAGAAAATAAGAGCAGTGCCTTGCAGGAGCAAGTGGCTATTCATAAATCAGAAAGTACAGTTAACCAACGAGACATGTGAAGAAGTGGAGGAGGAAGAGAAAGGAAAAGGGGGAAGAACAAAAGGAGGCAAATGTGAGAATTATCCAGAAGGGAGTCTTCATTTAGCTATTGTTTAATTCCGATAGGAAAATAACAATGTACTTTATGAGGCACATTGGCACACACCTGTTACCTCAATGACTCAGGAGGCTAGGGCAGGGGGATCGCACGACCAAGACCAACATGGGCAACTTACTGAGACCCTCAAAATAAAAAATAAAAAGGGCTGGGGATGTAGCTCGGTGGTCAAGCACCCCTGGGTTAAATCCCCAGTACCAAAAAAAAAAAAAAACCAGTTACAGAAGTCATACTTACAAGAGTGGGCCTCACCCCACCTTTTCACCTTATTTTCATTCCCTCATTTCCATTTCCTTTTTTTTTTTTGGTATCAGGGATTGAACTCAGGTGCACTCGACCACTGAGCCACACCCCCCGCCCTATTTTGTGTTTTATGTAGAGACAGGGTCTCACTGAGTTGCTGAGCGCCTCGCCGTTGCTGAGCGCCTCGCCATTGCTGAGGCTGGCTTTGAATTCGCGATCCTCCTGTCTCAGCCTCCCTAAGTGCTGGGATGACAGGCTTGCGCCACTGCATCCATTTCCTTTTATCCTCTGTAATCAGTTTCATTTATTTCTGATTTATTCTGTTTCTTTTTGCCCAAATGAGCAGGAACACGTGTATTTTTCAATAATTCTTTCTCCTTTCTTTCTTACGTAAGAAAGATTTACCCCTTAACACTATGTTCTGGAAATCACCCCAGTGTAGAGCTCTCTGCCATTCTTTTTATAGCTGTACAGTGCTCCACTTTGTGCTGGTAGCATTTTGGTGGATGGGTACTGGGGATTGAACCCAGAACATTATACTCTGAGCTACATCCCCAGCCCTTTTTAAAATTTTTGTTTTGAGACAAGTTCTAAGTTGCCCAAATGAACCTCAAACTTGTGATCCTCCTTCCTCAGCCTCCTAAGTAGACAGAATTGTAGGCGTGCACTACTGTGCCTGGCTGGCAATAGCATATTTTATTCAGCCACTCTTTTACATATGGGCATTTAGGTTATTTCCAATATTTTATAATTATAAACAATGCTGCAACATGCTTTTTCATACATTTTTGCAATGTTTGAAGTATGACTATTAAGTGGGATTGCTGAGTCAAAAGATAAATGTGTTGTTAGATTTCACCAAATTCCCCTCCAAAAAGGCTGTATAATTGCATTTCCACCAACCATTTATGAGAGTTCCTCAGACTTACTTCTAAACTAGAAGTAATGTTTTCAGAGCATTAAAATTGAAGTACTTTCAAACCATGTTGAAAGCCCACACAAACAGCTGTGCGCTTAATGGATCAAGCTGGTTCAGTTGACATGTAATCTTCATTAGGAACAGTGTGGGAAATAAACTCTTTTAGCTTAGAACAGCTACTCAGTTTTACAGCCTTTTTTCTCACATATCGATTTGCTGCGAGGAAGGATCTACTTTGTAGTGAAGGGCGTGGAGTGGAAGAGGGAGGTGACCTATATATATGGCTTTGGATATCTGGGTTCTCATCATGGAGGGTGCGATGAAAACAAAGGTTTCCTCCCCTGCTTCTAATCATTCTCTGCTCCGGGCTAACCACATGGATTTTGATGTCATTGCTGTAATTTACTGTTATCCACACCTTTCCACACAGCCCATATGTTTTGAAATGTATCTCTAGCCCTGGACCTAGAAGAGGGGCATATGGCTCAGGACTAAGCTAACTAACCCATGCTCACTCCCTGGTCATTGTCAATGTCTCAGGTATGTCCACACCCTAGAAGAGCCAGGTAGACACTACATATCTGACAAGGGAAAAGAGAAGCTACATTCCTGTTTGCCTAACTGAGCCTCTAAACTAAAAGAACCTTGAAGCCTATCTTACCTCTGGACTTCCAGCTTTGTGACTCAGTAAAAACCATTTATTGTTCATTTATATATATTTTTAATATTTCTTTAGTCGTTCACGGACATTTATTTATTTATATGTGGTGCTGAGAATCAAACCCAGTGCCTCACACATGCTAGGCAAGCGCTCTGCCACTGAGCCACGACCCCAGCCCCATTTATTGTTTAAATAAATGTGTTGGGTTTTCTATAACTTGTAATTAAAAACATTCTGATGTATATAATAAGCAACTTTGGGAAGACCAATGAAAACATTTCATAAGAACATGCTTACAGCCAGTTGCAGTGGCGCAAGCCTGTAATCCCATCACTTAGGGAGGCTGAGACAGGAGAATCGCCAGTTCAAAGACAGCCTCAGTAATGGCGGGGCGCTAAGCAACTCAGTGAGACCCTGTCTCTACATAAAACACAAAATAGGGCTCAGTGGTCGAGTGCCCCTGAGTTCAATCTCCAGTACCAAAAAAAGAGAATATGTTTATGTTTTTGCATAAAGCTTTTCCACTCCAGAAGTCCATTAGTCATCTTGCTACTGATGACTAATTGTACTACACTCATGTGCCTGCTGTTAGGTGATGTCATTGTGTGAAACCAGTCTACTTACACAAACCTGATTGAGGAGAGATGCTGAGTATTCAATGAGATTATATACAAGTACAGCAGGAAAAATTCCCTGGTTAAAATAACTACTGCCATCCTTTATATTAATTAGTATTGCACTTTTGGGCTGAGGGTGTAGCTTGGTGGTGGAGTGTTTATGTAACATATGCAAGGTCCTGGGCTACATCCCCAGCAGCCCCCGCCCCCGTCCACAACACACACAGTATAACACTTCAGTCTTTTCCTTACCCACTCTTCTGTGTACTAGAATGAACCAAGGATGGTTTTCTGAGGAAGGATTTTAGTGGAGCCTGTGGATAGGGTAACATTCATTTTGGTACTTGACTTGCTTGTGCACTTAGTTTTCACATGAAGAATTTAACGACTCAGAACATAACCCTGCATTCTGCTTTCTACTTTCAAGAAAAAACAAGTCCTGAGACCAGAACTTTTCAACTTCTTTGAACTTTTTACCTGGAACTTACCTACATATGCATGTTTTTGACTTTGCATTTCTGATCATAGTGGAAAGAGGAAATCTGTTCTTATCTAAAGCTGATGTCTATGCTTTCTTCTTCAGGTCCCAACTCCATCAGATATCCTTCCTGAGATTACTGGGGATTGGACCCTGGGATGTTCTACTGCTGAGCTACAACCCAACTCTTTTTATTTTTATTTTGAGACATGGTCTTGCTAAGTTGCTGAGGTTGGCCTCAAACCTGCATCCTCCTGCCTCAGCCTTGTTGGTATTACAAGCTTGTGCCACTATGCCCAGCTTGAGATCACGTTTTTAACCATAAAGTCTCCACAAACTCTTCTTTGTCAGCATTTAAATATACCCGTCTTTTCTTTCTTCAAAAAAATACAATGTTATACACCATATACGTATCAACTGTAAAACGCATTCTACTGTCATGTATAGCTAATCAGAATAAAAAATACAAAACCCTTCTTTGATCATACACACACACACACACACACACACACACACACACACACACACAATATTATGTATTGTTATCGTCTTCCTTCACAGCCAAGCTTTTTTGTTTTTGTTTTTCAGCCAAGCTTATCCAAGGAATCATCTGTACCTGTGGTCTTTGCTCGTCATTTCTCATTATTGTATCTACCCATTACAATCTTGTCAACAAAGTAACACAGGCCAAAATTGTGCCTCAGCTTCCTCATCTGTGAAATGGCGGTATTAAGAGTAGCGCCTCCTAGGGCTGGAGGATGAAGTGGTCCATCGTAAAGCGCTCGCGTCTGGCACTAAGCACCGTGTTGACCCTTATCACCCTGAGTTCTTCGTCCTACAGCTGCAGGAGTGTAAGGGCAGGAGCGAATCGGAAGAGTGCCAGCCCTACAGTTTTGCCAAGTGAAGGGCAGATACGCCGCTGGAGAGCGAGTCTTCCGAAGGGGCCGCACCCGACCGCCGTGCAGCCCGTCCGCCTGGCGACTCGCACGGGCCGGTGTGGGCAGGTGCTTGGCAGCGCGCTTGCTCGCACACGCACCAGCGTGGACGGCCCAACTCCCGGCACTAGGTCTGTGACACAGCCACACGCACTACTTATCCTACCGGACGGCCACGTGACGGCCACAGGAACACAATCTACCCCTAACCAGATGCTTAAATTCGCCATACTTCCCCCAGAATTCACCGCCGATCACACACGCAGCCGCCGGAGGCGTTAGCCCGAGTGCACAAATTCGGCTGCCTGCTCAGTAAGTGCGTTTTAGTAGTTCAGAAGACCAAATGCAACGCACCGGCTTTCCTCACAGAAAGGAGCCCAAGCTCAGGGTTGACGAGATAGAGGCACCAGCCGATTTCCGGTCTCCAAGGGTTGACGAGATAGAGGCACCAGCCGATTTCCGGTCTCCAAGGAGACAGGAGGGCGCGACGGAGGGCGCGGGAGGATGACGTAATGGAGAGCGCCCGCAGCCTCACTGTGCGGGCACTCGCCGCCCCGCGGTCGGGGGCGGGGCCTGCGCAGTGCGCGTGCGCGCTCTCTTCGGCGACCGACCTCCCTGACTGGCTGCGTCTTCCGCTGCGTCAGTAAATGGCGTTGGAGGCGGGAAAGTTGAGTCTCCCGAGCGTCCGGCCTCCGGGGCGATGTGCAGTGACTTCCGTAGGGCTGAGTCTGGGACCGAGGTGAGAGTCCCGGGTGGGGCGCCGGGCGGGCGAGGCTCGCGAGCGCTGGGGGAAGGCGCGCCCGCCCGCCTCTCCCTGCATCCCCGGGCCGGCCGCGGGGCCGGAGTCCGCCGGAGGCGGAGGAGGCTGACCTAGCGGCGCACAGTGCCAGGCCGCCGCCGGCTCGCGGCCCCGAAGGGGCCCGCAAAGGAGCCGCTGTGAGAGACGCTCGTTGGGCCTGGAAGCGAGCAAAAGGCGGGCGCCGGCTGGAAGGGCACCAGTGTCTCCTTAGTCCGCTTGTCTGTGCTTATGGCACCAGGTCCCTGTTACCCAGAACATGTTCCAGAGCCACACGAGCCGTTTCAGACCCTGCTAGAATTTATTCGGGGATCAAACCAAGTGTTGATTGCTTACTGTGTGTTCATCACTGGCCGAGCAGTAGGGGTAAGAAGCAAAAGACAGCTTCTGGACCAAAGAAATAGCAATCGAGGCTGCCTTAAAATTTACAGTACATGCAGTAAAAGCATGCTATCCAGTAGAGGGGCTGGCATCATGGAAGACTAATTGCAGGACATGACTGAAGCCTTAATGATCGTTTGACTGTGAGGAAGAGAAACGGAGGGAGTAGCATATGCAGGGTTCTGAGTTCAGCAAGGGTAGTATTTCTTTAGGGGGATTTTTAAAAAATGATCATTTAGCCGGGCGCGGTGGCTCAAGCCTGTAATCCCAGCACTTAGGGAGGCTGAGGCAGGAGAATCGCGAGTTCAAAGCCAGCCTCAGCAATGGCGAGGCGCTAAAGCAACTCAGTGAGACCCTGTCTCTACATAAAACACAAAATAGGGCTGGGGATGTGGCTCAGTGGTCGAGTGCCCTTGAGTTCAATCCTCAGTACCAAAAAATTAGAAAAGATCATTTGAAATCCAAGTCAAACTTAGATGACTTTCACAGGCAGAACAAGCCTAGCATCCAAAAAATGGGAGTCCAGTACAGAAACGTCATGGAACAAAGAACTTAGCATTTATCCTTTGCTTACCATGTCTGTCTGAAGATCCTGAGCTGTTATCTAGTTCATTATTCAGAGTAGAGTGGGGTGGAACAGAGAAAATAGGAAGGTAGGTAACTGGTACTACCCTCTTCTTTTTAACAAAACCAACTAAGCTCTTTTCTTAGGTCTTTGGGAATTGTGTGGCCACTACTTAATTTGGACATTGTATTCTTTCTTTGCACATTTGTCTGCTTTATGGGTTCTGCTTGGAGGAATTATGATGAAGAAGATATTTGAAGCATAAGCTCTCTCAAAAACAAGTAAGCCACTTGAAAATTTTAATTCACTAGAATTACAGTCTTATGAGAGAGTTCACCATTTCTGTAAGTGGTAGGGAAGAGACATTCATAGGATCTCCAAGAAAACAAAGTTACAAAGAATTTTTTTAAAAACAGATTTTAGGGATGCAGTTTATTGTAAGCCACAAAGTGGAAAACATATGCGCACAAAATTTAAAGAAGATAGAGCATTTGAATACAGTTCATTGTAAACAAACCCATTGTAACCATGTCTTCATGTAATTACCAATGGAACTTTTTTTTTTTTTTTTTTTAGTACCAGAGATTGAACTCAGGGCTACTCAACCACTGAGCCACATCCCCAGCCCTATTTTGAGTTTATGTAGAGACAAGGTCTCACTGTGTTGCTTAGCATCTCTCTGTTGCTGAGGCTGGCTTTGAACTCGCAATTCTCCTGCCTCAGCCTCCCAAAGTGCTGGGATTACAAATGTGGGCCACTGCATCTGGCTAGCAACGGAACTTTTATCAGAAGAAGGTGCAGTGATTTTTGGCAGTGCCATCCACCCATGGTTTCATTTGCTTATAGTTGTTAAATAATAGTGTGCTGTGTATTGCACACCTGTAATTCCAGCTGTACAAGAGACTGAGGGAGGAGTAACATTTTAGCCCAGGAGTTTGCGGCCTGCCAGGCAACAGCAAGACGCCATCTCAAAAAGTAAATGAAGCCGGGTGTCATGGTGCATGCCTGTAATCCCAGCGGCTTGGAAGGCTGAGGCAGGAGGATCACAAGTTCAAAGCCAGACTCAGCAACTTAGCGAGGCCCTAAGCAACTCAGTGAGATCCTGTCTCTAAATAAAATACAAAATAGGGCTAGGGATGTGGTTCAGTGGTCAAACGCTCCTGTGTTCAATCCCCAGTATCCCCCTGCCCCCCACCAAAAAAAAATTAAAAAAAAAAACAAATAAATGAAGATGGCTGGAGATGTAGCTCAGTAAGCACTTATCTGGCAAGTGTGAGGCCCTGGGGTCAATCACTAGTACCTTCAAAAAAAAAAAGGAGGAAGAAAGTATGTTTTGAGTTTTAGAATTGCTGAATAAAAAGTTGCAAGTGTCTGCCTAGTTTTGGTTTGCTCTGCATGGCATAGTGCTGTTTTTTTTCTTTTAACTAACCACCCTGTTCTTAAAGTAGCACATGTTCATTACAAAAAATTCCAATAGTACTAAAACAAAAAGTAGGAAACTTCCCTACCCCCATTATCATTTACCAAGGATAACCCTATGAATATTTGTGTGTTCTTCCAGAAATTTTCTGACTTATTTTGGAAGTCAAGATGGACAGTGCTGGACTTGGAAGTTCAGAGACTTTGATGCTAGTCTTGTCTTTGCCAGGAACAATCTTTGTGATTTAGGATATCATTAAACTCTGCTTCAACCATTGTAAAAGAGGGTAGAAGCCTGCTATCCTACTTTTCAGCTCTGTCTCTAGGAGGTGGTTCCTATACTTCGTGTTTTTTCATATATATATATATATATATATATATATATTGTGTGTGTGTGTGTGTGTGTGTGTGTGTGTGTGTGGTGCTGGGGATTGAACTTCTGCATGCAAAGCAAGCACTCTACCAACTGAGCTATATCCCCAGCCCTAAATATAATTTTGTATAATATTATAAATATTGATAATGATCACTGATTTTCTTCTCTTAGATACACGGGGTGGCCTCTTTGCCAGGGGTGAACATTAAATATGACAAGTATGTATTTAAAAGTAGTATTGGTTTTGTATAATCATAGACTTTTAGAACAATGCTTATCACCTTCACTCTTTGCTTTCCTTCTCACCCAGAGTAGAACCCACACTCTGTTGTTACAGTTACTCCATTATAAGGGTTATCGATTTCCTTGCCTCTTTTTATCGCTAACGTACTAAACGCTAACCATGGTTAGGCATACTTTTACTGTGTCTCTGCCCATTAAACTTACTAGAGAAAAATCACAACTCTGCAGACGCATTTCACCTTCAATCTATAATCATCAACCTCATATGGGCACCCAATCCAAGTACATTTCCTAAGTAATTCATTCTCACTACAGAACATATCTTCACCTTCAAATCTGACCTTATCCCTGAATCCCAAATGCATATATTCTATTTTCTTTTTGACATAGCTACATGTGTGCTTCCAAGGCATCCCAACTGAACATGCTCGTCCTTGGTTGAATCCTGTCTCCAGGAAAACCATGGAGTGTTCGTGAGTGCAAACTCAAAAAACCTGTTGGGTTTATGCCTTTGGTGCCATCTCTGTACAGTATTTGTCCTACAGTAGGCACTCAGTGTTTGTTTAGTGATTGAATTTCATGCCTTTCTCTTCCCTCTCCTCTCTTTCTACCTTGCCTTGTGTCATTGAGAAAAATACAAGACATTTGATAAGAACTCCCTTAATTTTTCCTGTTGTCTTTCTGGTACTAATTTCTAGTTTGTTTCCATTATGGTCAGAGCACACTTTGTTTGATTTTGGTTATTTTAAATTTGTTATGTGTTTTATGGCCCAGGATATTTTCTGTCAATGAATTTGTTCCGATGGTGCTTGAGAAAGTTGTGTGTTCTGCTATTATTAGGTGGGGTGTTCTATATGTGAGAGTCTGTTCAAGTGTGTTTCAGATCTGTATCCTTGCTGATTGTCTATCTGGTAGTCTGGTCAGTTGCTGAGAAGTTAGTATTCAAGCTGCAGTTGTAATTGTGGACTTGTCTGCTTCTTTCAGCTCCATTTGCTTTGCTGCATGTATCTTGAGGCTCTGTCTGATACATGTTTCCGGTGGCTTGATCTTTTGTTATGTAATGTCCCTCCTTATCTCTAGTAATTTCTTTGCTTCAAAGTCTACATTATGAAATATTAATATGCCAGTTCCTGCTTTTTCATCAAATCTCTATCGATAATTATATATATATGTGTATACACACACACACACAAACACACACACACACACACTACTTTTCTTGAATTCCCTCCCTTTAGAATAGAATGATGATTTTTGCTCCTGAAAGCAGCTTCTCTATTTGTGGTAAGGATTTCATGCATCCCATTCCCTTCCTTAAGGATATAAATCCTGCTGTTAGTCCCACTCTTATGGTCATTTTTCTGTCTTCTGTTATCATCTTCTTATCAGTTGTTATTTCGTCAGGATCCTAGTTTAAAACAGTAGGTAAAAACAACCAAGGAAGGACCTCCCTTGAGGTCACACCTCTCCTAGTTCCATTCCTGTGCTCCCTTTGGCAGCAGTTATTTCTACTCTGTCCACTTCCTTGTCTCCCATGCTTTTTTTAAAAGTGCATCGTAGTTACACATAATTGTGGAGTTCACTTCAACACGTTTATAGTTTTCTCCATTTCAGCCCCCAGTATTACCCCTTCCCTCCCCTCTTCCCTCTTTAGCTTTTCTCCAAACATTCCACTGAAAGTACACCTGTCATAGTTATAAAAGTGATCTTTGTGTTGCCAGTGCAGCATTATCCTTTCTATGTTCTCTTCATTCTGGACTTCTCACTGTTGATCACATGTCTCCTTAAAAAAAAAAGTTCTCAGCCGGGCGCGGTGGCTCACGCTTGTAATCCCAGCACTTAGGGAGGCTGAGACAGGAGAATTGCGAGTTCAAAGCCAGCCTCAGCAATGGCGAGGCACTAAGCAACTCAGTGAGACCCTGTCTCTACATAAAACACAAAAATAGGGCTGGGGATGTGGCTCAGGGGTCGAGTGCCCCTGAGTTCAATCCCTGGTACCAAAAAAAAAAAAAAAAAAAAAAAAAAGTTCTCTTCCCTCTTAAGGACCTGCCTTTGTCAAATTTAGGACTGAAGGAACCTAGGAGAATGTGTACTTCATGCAGGCAAGCTGTCAAAGAGGAAGGACCAGACCAGCACATGTTTTAATGTTAGTGTTGCCTGTTAGAAGAATTTCTTCCCTTGGGGACATTAGAAAGAGGATGGGAAAATACACCAGAAATATCTGTGCCCCAGAATTTCTCCCTTAAAAGTGGGGTGGTGGCATTTGGCCATCAAAAACTCTTGCCGTTTTGATTATGAACTTGCATATGGTTGATTTTTCTGTACAAATGAAGTTTTGAAGCAGAGTGTATAACTTACTGATGAAATCTTAAGTATGTACTTACTGGAATTAATTTGTTGTAACTTCCTAAGTTTAATTTTTTTTTTTTTTTTTTATACCGTGGTTGAACTCAGGGGTACTCGACCACTGAGCCACATCCCCAGCCCTATTTTGTGTTTTATGTAGAGACAGGGTCTCACTGAGTTGCTTAGCGCCTCGCCATTGCTGAGGCTGGCTTTGAACTCGCGATTCTCCTGTCTCAGCCTCCCTAAGTGCTGGGATTACAGGCTTGCATCACTGCACCTGGCTGAGTTTAAATTTTTTTTTTTTTTTTTAAATATTTTTTTAGTTGTAGATTGACACAATATCTTTATTTTATTTATTTATTTTTTATGTGGTGCTGAGGATCGAACCCAGTGCCTCACGCATGCAAGGCAAGTGCTCTACCACTGAGCCACAATCCCAGCCCTGAGTTTAAATTTTGTTCTTATAAATTCTGTTAGAAATTAATCCTGCTTAAGTAGGTATATGTAATAAATTGTGCTTGACTTTTGGTGTGTCTGTTTTCCATTTCAAGTAGCATTATTTCTCTTTGAAAGAAGTCATTATGAAGCAGCAGCCCTTCTGGGAATGTACTTAGAAACAATAAGATTTAATCATGTACTATGGAATAACAGTTGCCTTTTCCATATGATTTAGACAAATGCTTGATTTAAGGGTCAAGCCTAATCCTGTGCCCTGAAGGGCGTCTGAATTTTCAGAGTGACTGAGGGGTCTCATTTCCCATGTGAAGAGAATTATCCTCTGATTCTATGGAACATCCATGCGAGGACCAAGCTTTATGTTGATGATATACATATTAACGCTTCTTCCCCTTGCCTTCCTATTCATCCCAGATGCTTCTCTTGTGTATATAACCTGGTGTTACTAGTTATATACACGTTTCTTATATAAATTATATAAGAAATTATATTGTTTCTAAATTATAAAGTAATTTCTTCTGCATATCAGTAGTAAAACTACTAAGAATTGATTCAGCTGAGCCTCTTATAGGATTGTGAATATTTGAT
This sequence comes from Geosciurus inauris, assembly GCA_004024805.1. Lineage (NCBI taxonomy): Eukaryota > Metazoa > Chordata > Mammalia > Rodentia > Sciuridae > Geosciurus > Geosciurus inauris. The sequence continues at coordinate 42,704 of PVHX01011303.1, forward strand.
TTAGGATGTTTGCTTTTTCTGTGTGTGATGCTAGGAATCAAACCCAGTGCATCTTGCATGCTAAGTAAGCGCTCTACTACTGAGCTACACCTCCAGCTGGATGTTTGCTTATTTAGGCCGTGTTTTATATTGTTTAAACTGGTTTGAAACCACCACGGGGGTCCATCTGCAAACAGATTTAATCACAAAAGGTGAAGGGAGAGGGGAATAGGCCTTTAACCAATGAGTCTTATATACACATTTGCCTTCATGTCATCCATTTCTGGTTCATTTAAGTGCTCTTCCTGCTATAGTATAAGCAATAAAGTGCTTCCTTTAATGAAAAGGTGTTTCCATAGCTAAATTAGGTTTAAAAAATCTATGGTGGTATGTATTCTGTTTAATAGGCATTAAAGATACACTCCCTCTAAAATGGACTTTTGTCTGTGTATTAAGAACCTTGATGACAGCCATAAGAATACTTCTTCCCAGCACTTTGGGAGGCTGAGACAGGAAAATCACGAGTTCAAAGCCAGCCTCAGCAATGTCGAGGCGCTAAGCA